>JAFVLL020003491.1:0-116394 GCA_021397915.2 Tor tambroides | reverse complement strand
TTTTTATTATTTTTATTTATTTGTTTAAAACATTTATTATTAAATGAAATACACTAACATTCAAAGGTTTGGGGTCAGTAGTTTATTTGAAATAAAAAATTAATGTTTTCATTCAGAAAGGATGCATTAAATTGATCAAAAGTGACAGTAAAGACATTTCTAAAAAATATTTCAGAAAAAGTATGGAGCAACACAACGGTTTTCAACAGATAATGTTTCTTGAGCAGCAAATCAGCATATTAGAATGATTTCTATGTGACACTGAGGACTGGAGTAATGATGCTGAAAATTCACCTTTGCATCACTGGAATAAATTACAATTTGAAGTATAATAAAACAGAAATCAGCTATTTAAAATTGTAATAATATTTCAGAATATGACTGTTTTTACTATGTTTCGATTAAATAAATGCAACCTTGGTGAGCATAAGAGACTTCTTTCAGAAACATTAAAAAAAATCCAAACCTTTAAATGGTACTGTACATTTACATATATACAGTATTTAGATTTATGATGGATAGAATGTATACAGTAGATTAGTATAACTTTTATTTGAAAGTATTTAAATACTTGTGACATCTTTAAAGTGTCTGAATGTCATTACATTGGATACAAAATATCAAAGCAAGTGGCCTTTATTTGAAAAGATAATAGCACTTTAAAACAAAACATTTCACTGAAATGTTTAGTTGCTACTTGCCTTGCTGTTTTGTTATATAATGCAGTGACATTCAGACATTTTTAGTTGTTACTCTTTTATAACCACTGTACATTTAAAATCACCTTTTCTACAAATTGTTTTAAGATCTGAAGGTCCAAAATGATGCAGTGAAGTTTTGCATCCAGTACTCGTTAAAATTCTCTGCTTTTGGTTGACCTTGTGCTTGTGCTTCAGATTAAACAAGTATTGTGTCTGAATGCTTTTTGTGGCTACGGTTTTCTACCCTTAATCAATTCTCTGCAGATATTCAGTGTTTTACGGTGAAGCCTGTCTTAAACTTACCTTCACAGTTCAAGGACAAGGAGCTTCCTGAACAAATCCTCAAGTATGAATCCACACACTTGTCACCATTAAAATCTCTTATAAATAATGCTGTTGTAGATCTTCTGTTGTTTTCTCAGTTATTACAGGACAAACGAGGTGGAAAAGTTCCAGTATTCAAGACCGTTCAGGAAAGGAGAAAAAGATCCTGACAATGAGTTTGCTGTGAGTTCTGATTTATATTGTTGGTGTTATCGCATACAGGCATGAAAACATTGAACAAATATTGAAGTGCGGCGGTTGACCGATAAGGCAGATGAGGATAATTAGGTTGCGTGAAAAAGCTGATTTCAGATTAGACTTGGCTGATATTTTGCTTATAACATTGTTGACATTATGTACGTATTTTAGCACGTCTCAGTGAAAACTGTTAAGCGAGCTTCAGTTTGAAATTTCAGACTCAAACCCGTCAGTGAATGGATGATGGTTTTCATCAAGATTGTTTTTGACCTGCAAAGGAAATGAATGCAGGGATCCCAGTCATGACAAACCTGAAATTCGCATCCGAAAAAATGGTTATTTCCAAATTTTAAAGAAATAATTCAAACTCATCACAGTGTTATTTGCTTTAAAATGTGAAAAATAGAACAAAATCTCTTGTTCAGTGTAATAAATAAATAAATAAACACACAAGAAAACAAATAAATATGTAAAAAAAACTTTCTATTTCTGGTTTCTGCTCAGTGTTAAGATACTTAATTGCATAAAAACATTTTAAATACAGTCTTTGATAAATTGTTCCATATCTGATACTCCCCCAAAAACATGGCAATTCTTTGATCATGAGAGATATGAAACTTTCTTAATAATACAAAATAAAACATCAACCGTTATCACCATACTTCATACTTTATTTCATGATATCTGACCCTATTTTGCCTTTGATCAAAGACTGGAAATAGCAAATATTAATATCCTTTTAGTCATGGTCCTTTCAGAGGTTTCTAAGTATTTAAGAGGTAAACAACCAAGGGCAAAGCAATCATTTAAAATGTTCAGATTGTCATCTCCTGATGATAATAATGAATTCAATACCTAATAACTCTTTTAAAAGAAAATGGATGCTCGCTAACACTGAAGAATTGCCAATGAAATTGAATGTTGTTGTGATTCTGTGAACCATTTCACTAGCTTTTGACACACGAGCCTGTAATTCAGTCCTATATAATTATTCATAAATGGAGATGATTAACCTTCAGATCTTGAAACCCCTCTATGTAAATGTTGCTCTCTGCTTTTGACCTCATAGACCATGTGGATTGAAAGGACCACCTATATTACGGCGTACCGCTTCCCGGGAATCCTCAAGTGGTTTGAAGTGAAATCCATGTCTGTGGTGAGTTACTAAAACTGAACTCTAAAACTGTCTTTAATTGTCAAATGTCAAATGTGTCTATGAACAAAAATACTTATTTGAAAAGACATAATATCAAAATGAATCCTGTTCACAATGTACCTTATTTTGCTCGTTTCATTATTGCATGTTACTGTCTTTGTAATCTTTCATCAAATTGTAATGACTTTTTCTGCCTCTGCAATAATATTTCTGCTAATGTAATGATATTCCAGTCTCTAGATATGCTCTTTTATGTCTTTCTCATAAATGTACACTTTTAAAATTTGGGGTCTTTTTTTCTTGTAATTTTTTTTTTTAATTCAAATTTTTTTTTAATTAATTTTGTTAAAGAATCCAAAACACAAAATAATTACATTATTTTATATTTGATAAATATTACAGTTATCAGTAGAGTATCTAATAATATTTAATACAGTAAAAATGTTTAGCAAGGCTGCATTTATTTAATCAAACATACAAAAAAACCCCCAGTAATATTGTGAAATATTATTAGAATTTAAAATGACGGTTTACTATTTGAATATTTTTTTAAAATGTAATTTATTCCTGTGATTCAAAGCTGAATTTTCAGCATCATTACTCTAGTCCTCAGTGTCACATGATCCTTCAGAAATCATTCTCATATGCTGATTTGCTGCTCAAGAAAACACACAATAGAATCAATCAATATTTATTTACAAAGCATTACAATAATCAAAATGTTAAGAAATAAAAGCATGAATTACTTTCACCAGATCACTGAAAGATAAGACAGATTTGAGTTTAGTGATATTTCACAGCTGAAATAAACTATTCTTCACAACTGAATTAATTTATCTGTCAAACTTTAACTCTGTGTCAAAAATAAAACCCAAATTCTTAACATAAGTATGCAAATTGGATGACAAAGGACCTAGACTTGTTGCTGTGTGTTTTTTTAATGCATTTTACGCCTTTTAGACATTCAAAGACTGATTTAACACATGTATCATCTCCAGACTTTATAGGCAAATATATCTGGGTGTCATCAGCATAAAAGTGGTATGAAATACTATATTTCTTAAAAATAGAACCCAGAGGAAGCATATATCATGAAAATAACACTGGTCCTAAAATGGAACCTTGAGGGATCCCACAGGTAGTAGAAGCTTTTGATGATGAAAAGTTTCCAAAAATTTTACCAGAAAAGGTTTTATTTTGAAGATAAGAGGCAAACCAACTTCCTTGGATGCCCACATGACACTTTAAATGTTCAATTAAGATAGTATGGTTAATCGTATCAAATGCCGAGCTAAGATCCAGGAGAACTAAGGCAACATTGCTAGCAGAGTCAGTTTTTAATAAAAGGTCATTTGCTACCCTAAGAAGAGCTGATTCTGTGGTCTGACCTGACCTAAAACCAGATTGAAATTGATCAAAAACCTAATTTTTTTTGTTAAATGAAGTAAGCTGACTAAAAACATTTTTCTTTCTAAAATTTCAGATAAGAATGGTAGTTTAGATATTGGCTGAAAATTATTCAGATCTGCAGGATCTAGAACAGGCTTTTTACAAAGGGGCTGGACAACCGAATGCTTTAGGATTGAAGGAACACAACCATTAGTCAGACTGCAATTCAAAATAGAAAGAATGCTTTGTCCAATAGTATCTTTAAGCTTGACAAAGAATTTGGGGGGGAAGAACATCACTTTATGAGGAAGTAGGTTTTAAATGATCAACATTATCCTTAATAAATGAGAGCAAATCTGGCTCAAATTGAAACAAATAGAAGTCTTTTGTAAAATAAATGTTTTTACTGTTACTTTTGATCAGTTTACTTCATCTTTGCTGAATAAAAGTATTAATTTCTTTCAAAAAACAGGTAATCTGTGATCAATCCGTCTAATGTTGTCACTCGTTTTTAGGAAGAGATCAGCCCTTTGGACAACGCCATAGAAACCATGGAGCTGGCCAATGAGAAGCTAAGTAATCTGGTGCAGCAGCAGGCGTGTGACCGCTCTCTTCCTGTGCACCCCCTCTCCATGATGCTCAATGGAATTGTGGACCCAGCTGTCATGGGTGGCTTTTCCAACTACGAGAAGGTTAGACTTCCTCCTCTTCTGCTGCTTCTATTAATTTTTAACCAAAAGAAATCAAGCCCAAATCAAGCTATCCACCTGATAATACTGACTGAATCAGTCAGATGTGCTCCACAGTTGCTCTGTACCTGTTCTTCTGGTCAGATATGAAAAATTGATGTGTGCCTCGAGGCTTTAGGTCTGCTGGAGCACCGGCTGATATTAATTGAAATTTTTGTTTCACCCCTCAGGCGTTTTTCACAGAGGTCTACATGAAGAAGAACCCCGACCACCTGGAACGCATTGAAGTCTTAAAACACCTGATCGCATTGCAGGTGACACTACTGCAGATCTGTATTGTGTTGAAAGGTTTACACAATGTGCAGTATGTCCACATAGGTGTGGGAGATAGGACTAAAATTTTATACCATGAAAGCTGTGTGTATCAAAATAGATTAGTGAAAAAAATGCCTTATACACTATTGTTCAGAAGTTTGTGGTTGGTAAGATTTTTTTTTATGCTTTTAAAAGAAACCTCTTATGCTCACCATATTTCATAAGAAATACAGTAAAATCAGTAATATTGTGAAATATTTTACAATTTAATATAACTGATTTCTATTTGAATAGATTTTAAATAGATTTTTCACTCATTGTGAAATAAATGCTTCCTCTAGTTCATATTGGCCACAATTATTGGCACCCAATTATTGCAATATCCTTTTCCCAAGATAGCAGCCCTGAGTTTTCTCCTGTAATGCCTGAAGAGTTTGGAGAACACCTGATAAGAGATCAGAGACCATTCCTTCATGCAGAATCTCTCCAGATCCTTCTGATTCACAGCTCCATGTTGGTGCTTCTCCTCCTCTAGTTCACCTCACTCATTTTCTATAGGGTTCAGGTCAGAGGACTGGGACAGCCATGGCAAAAGCTTCATTTTGTGCTCAGTGACCCATTTTTGTGTTGATTTTGATGTTTGTTTTGGATTATTGTCCTGATGGAAGATCCAACCACAGCCCATTATAAGATTTCTAACAGAGGCAGTCAGCTTTAGATTTTTTTTTCTGTTGATATTTGAGAGAATCCATGATGCCATGCATCTGAACAAGATGTCCAGGACCTCCAGCAGAAAAACAGGCCAACAACATTAAAGATCCAGCAGTATATTTAACCGTGGGCATGGGGTACTTTTTATCCCTGTTTGTATTAAACTCATCTAGTGGGTTTGCTGCCAAAAAGCTCTTTTTTTAGTTTCATCTGACCATAGAAGCCAGTGTCATTTGAAGTTTCAGTCGTGTCTGACAACTGAATATGCTGGAGTTTGTGTTTGGATGAGCGAGGAGAATTTTTCTTGAAACCCTCCTGAACAATATGTGGTGATGTAGGGGCTGTTTGATATATATATATATATATATATATATATATATTTTTTAGGCTTTCTGACTCCAAGACTCAACTAATCTCTGCAGTTCTCCAGCTGTGATCCTTGGAGAGTCTTTGGCCACTCAAACTCTCCTCCTCACCGTGCATTAGGACACACGTCCTCTTCCAGGCAGATTTGTAACATCTTTAGTTGATTGGAACCTCTTAATTATTGCCCTGATGGTGGAAATGTGGATTTTCAATGCTTTAGCTTTTGTCTTACAGCAACTTTCTATTTTGTGAAGCTCAACAATCTTGTTCTGCACATCAGGGCCCGTATTCATGAAAAATCTTAGTGCTAAGAGTTGCTCCTAGTAACAAAATTCTAAGAAAATTCTTAGAAATGTGGGTGTTTCCTCTTAAAATTAAAGAAAAGATCCTAGTAAAGAAAAAAGTAATTCAGAAAGCATCTTAACCCTTAAAAGAAGTCTTAAGGTCCAAAATCGTTAGGAGTGCGAACAAGGACTTTTAAGAGGCTTAAGAGTTTCTTTAGCAGTGGAGAAAATGGATGAAACATGAAGAGGGAGAAGAAATGTGTTGCACTCAAATGCATGACAGTGAGGTAATAAGACTCTACACATTAGATCATGCAGGGATCATGTTTGTGACCGATCTTATTAGAGACACGCTAACATCTCCGACACCGCACAGAAATACCATAGCACCAGAAATGGACGTAATCACTACATTAACTACATTAACATATTTGGCAACTGGAAAAATGCAACTATGCAGCAGCGATGATTTGGGTCTGTTACAGCACTTTCAGAACCTTACTGTGTCGCTGTTCATTTCCTATGAAATACGTTAAGTATGACAGCATGGTAAATAAAAAATAAAGAATATAATGTGTGTGTGTGTGTGTGTGTGTGTGTGCGCACGAGAGAGAGAGTATGGTAAAACAGGAAAAATTACGCCTGTAATTTCAAAGTGAAGGCTTATAATAAACCCTGCTCTTAAAAGCGCTCTTTTATTTCCTTGGACAACCAACCAATCACAGTCTTCAAAAGACTGTGTCACAGCTAACAACGGGGTCAGCCCCACCTCCTCACTAAGATAAAAGTTTTTGTATTTTCCTCCCTCAGAGTTGTTCTCTGATTGGTCCTGAATCGCTTTTAAGCTAAGACTCCTACGTGGAATTTTTTAAGCTAAATTAGGAGCTCTCCGAGAGGATTCTTAGAATCTTTAAGAATATGGGCCCAGAACTTTATTGTTTGGTTTTACTCCTTGTGATGGATGATTAAGGGAATTTGGCCTTAGTTTTCTTTATATTTATAATCCTTTGGAACAGGAAGTCATAGCTGGACAATTTCATGCTCCTAGTCTCCCTGGTATGCTAGAAAAATGTAAATATGAATGGGAATATATTTCAGAGATATTTTACTCATAAGAATTTCCAGGGGTGCCAATAATTGTGATCAACATGCATTGGAGAAAAACATTTATTTTATCGTGAGATTTTCTCCCCACTTTCAGTTGTTTTACTTCAATGATAGGTTTGAATTTTGTGAATTTTTTTGAATGGAAGATCAAAAGGATAAACCATGCAGATTTATTTTCACAGCCACTTTTGCTCATATTTACCAAGGGTGCCAATATTAGTGGAGGGCACTGTATCTGTTGCAAAATCTCTTGACACATTCCTACCGTTCCACTGTATGTTTTGTCATATTGAAATCAGGTACTGTAAAAGCATCAAAGCCCTACATTCAGTTGAGTGTTAAATTTGTAATGTTGAAAATGCTTTAATGTCTGTTCCGTCTCAGATTCCGCTGCTTGATGAAGGGATCCGGATCCACGGAGAGAAATCCACGGAGCAGCTCAAACCCCTTCACAACAGACTCGTCACCTGCTTCCAGGACCTGCGTGCTAAAGTGGAGAAACTCTACGGTGTCATTACTCTGGTGAGTCTGACAGATTCGACTCTAAAGAAGGGATTTGTGAGAGACAGAGAGAGTTTGCAGTTTCTGGGTGGATATGTTTCAGATCTGAGGAAGTGATTCATACGGGATATTGTCTAACAATTTCTTTGAAATGAGCTAAGACAACACAAGGTTCAGTTTCGTGAGACTGTAGACTACATGAGGGAGGACAGATCTGCTTTGATGAAGTGACTGTTGTCTGTGTGTGTCAGGTTTTTGCTATATTTGCAGGTTCATTCGGTCCCCACAAACATAGTAAAATCCACACTTTTTAGTCTCTTCATTAAGATGTTTTTCGTTGTGTATGCCAGATGTTTGGTCCCCAAAAGAAAAAATATCTTAAAGGTGAAGTATGTCATTGTTTACTTTCTACCATCCCAGGTTATATGCAGAGACAACTACTGTATAAACAGTTCTTATTAGATGGCACACAACTCATCCCTTAATTTTTGCCCTAAATGCATGAGTTATTATTAAAACCAGACTTGTTTTGCAAAAGCATGCTATTGCTTTAATTTTTACTTTTAAGAAATTTTTACTAAGCAAAAATCCCACACTTACACTACAGTTCAGAAGTTTAAAGTTAGGATTTCTTTGAATTTCTTATGCTCACCAAGACTTTATGTAAATAAAAATCTAGTAAAAACAGTAATATTGTGAAATATTATTACAATTTAAAACAATTGTTTTGAATTTTCAGTATCATTACTCCAGTCTTCAGTGTTACATGATCCTTCAGAAATCATTCTAATATACTAATTTGCTGAGCAAGAATCATTTATTATTATTATCAATGTCAAAAACAGTTGTGCTACTTAATATTTTTGTGGAAACAGTGATACATTTTTTTTGCTTGTTCAGGATTCTGAACAAGATAAATCTTTTATAATATTATAAATGTCTTTACTGTGACTTTTTATCAATTTGATGCATTCTTGCCGAATAAAAGCTTAAATTTTCTATAGTAAAAAAATCTCACTGGATGGGGCAGAAATTACATCTCTAATGGGGAGACTAAATAATGCCAAACGTGCATTCGTAAATGCTAAGTTAGACTTTTTGAATTGAATTACAGTAGAAGTCAGTGAGATCCATGTCATGATATAAAAAGAGACATGTTTGTGCTTGTGTATTTCCAGCCCTGCTCTCTGACAGAGAAGAAAAAGAGTCGTGTAGGGTCAGTGGTGATGCCGTACATCATGTCCTCCACGCTCAGACGGATGTCCACCATTTCAAACGCTTCCTCTGGACACTCCAGCGGCTCGGGCTCCTCCGATGGAAACTCCTCCAGACCTGCTTCCCAGGAGTCAGTATCCACTGCGTCCTCTTCTCTCATTCTTAGAAATAAACTCCCTCGTTTTCAACACCGCGCTGAGGGCTAATTTGCCGCAGTACAGAGGTCCGTGGTCATGGAAAGGTCACGGAATGATTCAGTTTCCCATGTAATTACGCTTTCTGCTAGTGGACAAACATGACATTAGTCCGTATAACCTCCGTGTTTAATTGGCTCTTGTAGGTGCTGGATAAGTGGATTCTCGTTAAACAAGTCTTTAATTAGCATTAACTCCCCAATAATTTAGATTAAAAAAAAAAAACCTTAACTCAAATCTGAAAAAAAAAAGTAAATGACAACCTTAGCCAGTTTTCACAGATCAGCCTGTTTTCCCTTGAGTATCTGCAGATGAAATGATCTCAAATTAGTCATTCGTAACTGGTCAGAACACTTGCAAAAAAACGTGTTTCATATTCAGATAGTATCTAGCTATTTTTTGCATGTTTTTTTGCATAACTTACATATTGCATGAGCTTCTATTCTAGTTACATGACAAACATTACTTCAACATTTCTGTTAGAGATGCAGAGTTTTGTTTTGCAATATCTATTGAATATACAGTCAAACCAAAAGTTATTCAGACAGATCGTTTTTGATATTTTTTTTTTACTAGTGGGTGCAGGACACTATAGTTCATTTATGTAAGTGAGGATAGCAAAATAAAGTAAACTGTGACATATTATACCCAACAATTCTTCATACAGTGGACTACCAGTGAAATTTGGGACCAAAAATTTGATTTGAATCTTTGACCTGACCATGTTTTGTTACATACCTTTCTATCAAAGTTATCTGACATTATCAAGATGAATTTGTTCTGACACTGTTTAACTCTTGAGTTCTTGTCATATTTTATTACCATTTTCTAAACCAGAGGTCTTCAACCCTGTTACTGGGGGCCCACTGTCTTGCAGAGTTTAGCTACAACCCTAATCAAACACACCTGAAGCAGCTAATCAAGGTCAAGACTGCTTGGAAATACACAGACGGGTGTGCTGAAACAGGTTGGAAATAAACTTTGCAGGATAGTGGGTCCCCAGGAACAGGGTTGAAGACCTCTGTTCTAAACTATAGCATATAAACTGTGAAATGATGGTGTCTGAATAAATTTTGGTTTGACTGTTGATGTCCACCATTTTATTTGTGTGTATATATATATATATATATATATATATATATATATACAGGTGCATCTCAATAAATTAGAATGTCGTGAAAAAGTTCATTTTTTTCTTGTAAGTTATTTCAAAAAGTGAAACTTTCATATATTTTAGATTCATTGCATGTAAAGTAAAACATTTCAAAAGTTTTTTTTGTTTTAATTTTGATGATTAGAGCTTACAGCTCATGAAAGTCAAAAATCAGTGTCTCAAAATATTAGAATAATTGAAACTCAAATGTAAATAATGACCATCCCTACAGTATAAATTCTGGGTATCTCTTGTTCTTTGAAACCACAATAATGGAGAAGACTGCTGACTTGGCAATGATCCAGAAGACGAACACTGACGCCCTCCACAAAGAGGGTAAGTCACAGAGGGTCATTACTGAAAGGTGTGGCTGTTTACAGAGTACTGTATCAAAGCATATTAAATGCAAAGTTGACTGGAAGGAAGAATTTGGGTAGGAAAAGGTGCACAAGCAACAGGGATGATTGCAAGCTTGAGAATACTGTCAAGCAAAGCTGATTCAAACACTTGTGAGAGCTTCACAAGGAGTGGACTGAAGCTGGAGTCAGTGCATCAAGAGTCACCACGCTCAGACGTCTTCAGGAAAAGGGCTACCAAGCCACTTCTGAACCAGAGACAACGTCAGAAGCGTCTTACCTGGGCTGTGGAGAAAAAGAACTGGACTGTTGCTCAGTGGTCCAAAGTCCTCTTTTCAGATGAAAGTAAATTTTGCATTTCATTTGGAAATCAAGGTCCCAGAGTCTGGAGGAAGAGTGGAGAGGCACAGAATCCATGTTGCTTGAAGTCCAGTGTGAAGTTTCCACAGTCAGTGATGATTTGGGCTGCCATGTCATCTGCTGGTGTTGGTCCACTGTGTTTTCTGAAGTCCACAGTCAACGCAGCCATCTACCAGGAGATTTTAGAGCACTTCATGCTTCCTTCTGCTGACAAGCTTTATGGAGATGCTGATTTCATTTTCCAGCAGGACTTGGCACCTGCCCACACTGCCAAAGGTACCAAAAGCTGGTTCAATGACCATGGTGTTGGTGTGCTTGATTGGCCAGCAAACTCGCCTGACCTGAACCCCATAGAGAATCTATGGGGTATTGTCAAGAGGAAGATGAGAGACACTAGACCCAACAATGCAGATGACCTGAAGGCCGCTATCAAAGCAACCTGGGCTTCCATACCACCTCAGCAGTGCCACAAACTGATCACCTCCATGCCGTGCTGAATTGAGGCAGTAATTAAAGAAAAAGGAGCCCCTACCAAGTATTGAGTACATATAGTAAATGAGCATACTTTCCAGAAGGCCAACAATTCACTAAAAATGTTTTTTTTATTTGGTCTTATGAAGTATTCTAATTTGTTGAGAGTGAATTGGTGGGTTTTTGTTAAATGCGAGCCTAAATCATCACAATTAAAAGAACCAAAGACTTAAACTACTTCAGTCTGTGTGCATTGAATTTATTTAATACACGAGTTTCACAATTTGAGTTGAATTACTGAAATAAATGAACTTTTCCACGACATTCTAATTTATTGAGATGCACCTGTATATATGTATATATATATATATATATATATATATATATATATATATAATATAATATAATAATATATATATTGTAACACTTTATTTTACGGTTACACCTATTAGTTACTTATTAGCATGCATATTACTAGAATATTAGCTATTTATTAGTGCTAATTAAGCACATATTAATGCCTTATTCTACATGACCTTATTCTACATCCCTAATCCTACCCAATACCTAAACTTAACAATTACCTTACTAACTATTAATAAGCAGCAAATTAAGAATTTATTGAGGGAAAAGTCGTAGTTAATAATTAACCTGTTCTAAAGTGTTAACACTCTAAAGTGTTAAGTGTTACTTATTCTAAAGTGTTACCATATATTATATATATATATATACTATATATATATATATATATATACACTGCCCTCCAAAAGTTTGGAAACGCCCTAGAAAGTGGGGTTTTGGACAATATTGGCATGAATCCTTTTTAATTTGTGATAATTTTGCACTGATAAGGGACAACACAAACTACGAAAACATATTTTATTACATAAACAGTTTATACATAGAAAAAACTTAAATTTTCGATTGATCAAAATATCCACCATTAGCAGCTATTACAGCTCTGAATAATCTGGGCATCCGAGCTGTCAGTTTATTCAAACATTAACTTGATATATTACTCTAAGCCTCCTGAAGGATTGCCCAAAGATGATTCACACTGGTTGGACACTTCTTACGGACAGCTGGCAAAGGGGCATGTCTGACTTTGACATGTATATATTGCCATTATTATGTAATCAAAATGAAAATTATTATTGCTGGTCTTCAATGATAATGTCAAGTTACTTTAATATACAGTATTTGCACCAAAAAATGATAAGGATTTATGCTGATATCGTCCAAAACCACACTTTGCCAGGGGTGTTTCCAAACTTTTTGAGGGCAGTATATAATATAATATATGGTATACAATATATATCTTTTTTATATATTTTTATTTTTTTTATATATATACATTTATTTAGCCAAAATAGTTAATTTATTTAATATCAGTCTTATATTGGTTATCGGAAATTAACAACATAATTTAATTTAAAAATGTAAAATGAAGTACTTTGTGAAGGATTAATAAAGCAACCAGTGCTAAAATATGGTGCTCAGACTGTTACAGACTGACATAATTGGAGAGTTTTAGCATAAACTTCATTTAAATAAATAAACTTGTTTGTGTCCTTGAAGAGTTTGAAAAATCTTATTGTTTCCTTTGCATTTTAGAACTTCAGGATTAAAATTAAAACAAATGCAACAATGGTTTGTACTTTTCAGTTGTGGCTTTAATGCTTGTCAGAAGCAGCTGTATTCAATGCATTTTTCTTTTAATTGTAGTGTTTCCAATTATGTTTGAAAGACCTCTTTTGTTCACTGACCTTCCTTTTATATCAGTGTGCCTTCGTTCATATTTCTATTTTTAGCAGATGTGTTCTTATCAAAATGCCAGTCAAGTGTGTATATCATATAAAATAAGTAGCAATTATCAAGACAGAGCTGAGAGAATAAGACACAGATCTCAGAAGAATCTCTTAAGAATAACTGAATGTATATTGAAGATTTATATGCGGTTGCTATTTAGAGGTTTCCACTTCTGCGTCACTCAACCCACGAGTGGCTTACTTATAGTCTCTTTACATTAAACTAGACAGGAAAAAATATTTGAAGATTAAAAAATGAGACCTTGTCTTAAAGCAAATGTGTTGCTAGAGCAGATTGCAAAACTAATACACAGCCAGGTTGTTGTTTTACTAACTTGTAATACATGGACCACATGCTCAGAGGATTTGTATAGGTGTGCAAAAGGTTTTCATCTGATTGTCTCTTTTTCTCTCAGTTCGCTGCTCTCCCGCATGAGCGACAGCAGGGTTTCGGTTCTGTCTCGCTCGGAGGAAGATAATCGGATAAGTAAGAAGAACAGGAAAGAATGGAGCATGAGCAAGTCTCAGGTCTTACTGGAGCGCCCCACTGACACCGACGAGGTGCTTTTGTATTTATTTCCTCTGTTCGTGGCTGTCAGTGAGCTGTTTGTGATATTAAATGTGACAATTCTCTGATTTGAACATCTGTTTGATGTTGATTTGTGTCATTTCATAGTGAAAACGAAGGATTGAGTGGAATAAATTGTAGGAAAGAACATTTTTAAAGTGGGCTAATTTAATATTTGGAGATATAATTCATTTTATATGCCGTCTGTGTGGTGGCAGATTCCTCCAGAGAAGCAGCCGAGGCCTAAAAGTCTGACGATAGGAGACCGGAGACTCACGCTGTCGCTGTTTCATGGAGAATCATCCAATTTGAGTTTACACAACCCTCTCAGCCCTCTGCCTGCCTCACCGCACACACCACGCAGCTCCAGTGAGTGCACAACCACACATCCGACACGAACTCAGATGATTGTTTTTCTTCTTGACATGAGCTATGGTTTTTCTTTGCCATGCTGCGTGCATATGGTAATACAACCATCAATGTTTCATGGTACCACCACACTACAATACTTTTCTTTAAAATTGTTTTCAGTGTGTGCTTCCATTCAATAGTTTGGGGGCAGTTTTTGAAAGAAGTCTATTATGTTCAACAAGGCTGCATCTATTTGATCAAAAATACAGTGAAAATAGTACAATTGTGAAATATTATTACATTTTTAAATAATTGTTTTTTATTTGAATATATTTTAAAATGAAATTTATTCCTATGATGGCAAATCTGAATTTTCAGCATCATTACTCCAGTCTTCAGTGTCACATGATCCTTCAGAAATCATTCTGATATGCTGATTTGCTGCTCAAGAAACATTTCTGATTATTATCAATGTTGAAAACAGTTGTGTTGCTTAATATTTTTGCGGAAACTGTGATGCAATAATTTTTTTCAGGATTCTTTGATGAATAGAAAGTTCAAAAGAACAGTATTATTTGAAATAGAAATCTTTTGTAACATTATAAATGCCTTTGCTGTCACTTTTGATCAGTTTAATGCATCCTTGCTGAATAAAAGTGTACATTTCTTTAAAAAAAAATAAAAAAATCTTACAGACTTTAACACATTTGTGATAATATCATGGTGTGGACCTCCCATTAACCCTAAAAGAAAACGTAGCATTTTTTGTGTTTTTGTTGTGGGCAACATAATCAATTTTTTTTTATCCAATTTATATTTTTGGGGGTATTTGATCCCTCAAAGATAGTGAAACTCAACCTTTTGAACACACCTACTCATTCTTATTCAGTGATATTTTATAATTGAAATAAAATTACTTAAATTATTATTATTTTTTTTATATTTTAACTTTTTGAATTTATTGATATTAATATTAAATACAATATATTTTATGAATTTTTATGAATTATTATAACTGAAATGTTAAAAGTTTTAAGTCGTCACCTTTATAGTGCTTTATGTAATAGAGATTTTTTTTCAAAGCAGCTTTACAGTAATTAACAGTAAAACAACAGAATGAATGATGCAAACTTCATCAAATATGAGACTAATTCAAATTCTGCGGTAAAGCAGCTCTAAAAAGGCAGGAGTGTCATTATTTAGCTCTGGTCAGTTCAGTGTTGATTCAGTTCAGTTTTAAGCAAATGGAAATTCCTACAAATATATTTAAGGATATATATACACAGTAATATAAATAAGTACACAGAAGACCATCATCCAGAACACTGATTATGCACACAGGATATCTGTATAAACATTATTAAACCTCATATTGATCATTATCCATAGGTTACACGTGTCTCCCGAGCGAGAGTGACTTCAGCACACCGGACATCACGAGCACCCCTCCACCAATGCCGCCCAAAAAACATCCTTACGAGAGCGAGAGCATCTATAGCTCCACCTCTGACGTAAGACAAAGCATGCACAGTCCGCACTTTGAAAACAGTTCAATTATTAGCAATAAATTTACACTTTCCTTTATACATTCATCTGTATTTCGATCTAAAATCTTTGTGACATAAATATAAATGGTTTAGAAAGCTAAAATGCTTTTCTTCTTTTGTAGTTCACGCCTCCTTTACCGACGAAAGTTGAAAACAAGCCTCCACCGCCGCCACCCAAAACACGCAAGTCCATGTTTCCCACCTATGATAGCAATACGCAATAAAGACTCTCTAGTTCTCCTGAATCCAGAAGCAGACGCCCGCGGTACTGTCTCTCAGATAATTGCGTGCTGTGAAAAACACTTCTGAATGGTACTTGTTTCTCTTTTAAAAAAAAAAAATCCGAGCTGAGAGGTTTTTTTTTTTTTTGGTCATGGTTATCTGAGATTCTGATTAAACCTGTTTATGATTCATTTTTGGTAGCAAAACAGCAGTTTCATCCTGATAAAACTTTTTTTTTTTTTATTTGGAAATGGACCTCTAGTGTGTATTTATTCAGAACTGCTGGGCAGGAACGTGACCAAAGGTTGGGTGGCTGGTTGAATGTTAAAATCAGCCTCACATCCACTGGATTGCAGTAGTCTATCTTGACCTGTATCTGTGCCTTATAAATAGAGATATTTAAAGTTAATGAAGTTCTGTGCACATATTCACTTTGCACATTGCTCATAATTGTCAGGTTGTGCGTTCATGCAATTAAAACTTTTGTAGTTGAACCTCTTGCACCCGCAGTAGAGTTTGCATTACTTTTCCCCTTAAGCAAGAAAAGACTCTTGATGCAGTTGTGGTTTTTTTCCACTCTAGAGAGATACATTTGTAAAAAAAAAAAATCCCAAACATTTAAAAAGCCTGTGAACTAAATTTAATTGTAGAGAAATGCAGAAGATGCCATATAAAAAAAATCAGGCTTTATGAAATGATTTAAAATGTCTAGTATTATTTTTGTCATGATTGCAAAAAAGCAGATCAGATGTGCTTGAATTCAGGAATACTACCTATTGTGTCAACACTTGAAGGAACAGTTCACCCCAAAATGAAAATTAGTTGAAAATGAGCTCTCCCTCAGGCTATCCAAGATGTAGATGAGTTTGTTTCTTCATCAGAACAGATTTAAGGAAATGTAGCATTACATCACTTGCTCACCCACCGAAGGATCCTCTGCAGTGAATGGGTGCCGTCAGAATGAGAGTCCAAACAGCTGATAAAAACATCACAGTAATCCACAAGTAATCCACTCCAGTCCATCAATTAACTAATTATCAATAAACAAATCCATCAAGGCATTTTAACTGTAAACTGTCACAATACATAATAATGCTTCCTCTAGTGAAAAAGTCAATCCCCTGTTGTCCGTTCACATCAAAACCCACGCATATATTTGTTTAGAAGTATTATGGACTGTACATAGTCTGTGCATGGTTTTCTCCTGATTCAGACTACAGTAGATGACTTTTTCGCTGCATGGAGAAAGCGATATTATGGAATACGGACTTTTAGATGGAAGTTTTAAGTTAAAAAACATGTTAATGATGGATTTGTTTCTTACAAACACACAGCTTTTCACTTCACAAGACGTTAACTGATGGACTGGAGTGGTGTGGATTACTTGTGCATTATTACGAAGTTTTTATCAGCTGTTTGGACTCTCATTCTGACGGCACCCATTCACTGCAGAGAATCCATTAGTGAGCAAGTGGCGTAATCCTAAATTTCTCCAAATCTGTTCCAGCGAAGAAACAAACTTATGGACATCTTGAATGACCTGAGGGTGAATAAATTTTCAGCAGTTTTTTATTTTTGCATGAACTATTGCTTTAAATCTTACCTAGGTAAAGCGTGGTACTTCATGGATTGGTACATTTTAGTTTGGAGCAACATATATAGCTTAGTGAAACGTTCTAGGAAGGTTTGTGATCAAGGCTTTAGGTTTTAGGGCTTGCTTGTTCATTTACCTCAAGTCAACATATCACACTTCAGTAGTACATGCACTGTATTTGTATTTGTACACTGTATTTTTTGCTCATGATGTTTTTTATTTCTTTATATGATAAAGATGTTTAGATTTTTTTTCTTTAGTGATTCAAAATGTGTCTTCATTCATCATGATAGAATGCAACTGCAACTTCGGATGTTTTAATTTATTCATTGTCATGTTGTTGAATGCAGCGCTCCAATTATTACACAAAGACATCAAAATAGCAGGATCATTCTTATAAGTTCACTGTTTAAAAACTACACTGGGTCTGTCAGCATTAATGTTTTATCTTGTAATGTGTTCTCATAATAAGGTAATTTCATAAAGATTGCATAGTTTTGTACTTTAAGAGAGACTGTTTTGCCAGTATGGTAATATTTAATTGATGTGAACTTGGAAAATTCTATTTGTGCATGAAATGTTTTGTACATTCTGTATTAAATTGCACAATTATCAGAACAAATGCGATAGAAATTTCACAAAATTCCAGGGAAAACCAGAACAATATTTTTTAAAGGGACTGTAGGTGTAAATATAGATTTTTTTCTTTACTGAATTATTTAAACTTGAAACTGTAATTTAAATGAGATTTGAATGAATGAAATAGTGCTTTTTTATTTTAATTTGTTTCATTCCGAACAAAAAACAAGGGTATTCTGGCCTGTGTGGATCATTTCAACATCCAAACTCTTTTTCAGTATAGGAAATGCATGTGTTTTTAAGGTAATTATTTATATTTTCAGTCAAAGTGGACAGTTTTTGCCACGTGCAGGCAGAAACCCATGAAAACCAATGGAAAACAACCAATCTTAACTGTTATATGAGAATTTTTGCTCTCCAGTTTGAATAAAAGTGCCAAAAGAAATTGAAGCAAACTGTTTACTAGTTTTTCCACTTAAGCAGTTTTAGAGTTAATAAGGCAAATTACCTTTGTGTAAATAAATCATTTTCCTTTCAAACCTGACAGTGTTGAGGTTTGATGCAACTTTTGCTATTCAAACATTTAGAAATTGCAGGTGGAATCAAATTAGAAGGAATGACTGCTTCCACACTTTCAAATGACCATATTGTGCATTTAAAATTTTTTTTTCTCCAATACAAGGAGAAAGAAAGAAAAGGAGGAAAAAAAAGATTATTTCCTGTGGAAAACATATTTGTCCTAACTACTACTCCTTGATCAATCAATGCAATAATCATCACTTCTGTGGCTAGTTTTGGTATTTTACAGTGGCCCTGTATTTGGATCTGGTTCATATCTAAAATCATTTCATATTATTATTTTTATTATAATGCATACACATTTATGACCTCATTGTTAATTTTAGGCACACCAGTGAACTAGTAAAGGCTAAAAGGTGATTAAACACAGTATCAAATGCTTCTTGGTCAAACATACTGTGTGTTTGTGTTTGAATGAAGAGTAACTTGTCACAGAGATCTTATTTAAATGGTTATGTTTTTCTTGAGCCATCCGGACCCCTGACCGTTAGGTAATAACTGGTCATCTCCTGAGTTTACGATGCCCCGGGATGACATTATGCTCTTGACATCTGTTCTCTCTGAGCGGCAAGAAATGGAGGTGGTGGGTGAGAGTCGACGCAGCAGCAGATCAAAGCTCTTTCCTGTCCCTCAGGCTGGAGATTACAGTCTGAATAATCTCGCCTGTGAAGGTGTTGCTCTTTTTTTTTTTTTTTTTTTTTAAGTGGATACTGTGTTGTGCTGAACGATATGAGGCACACAAAGTCAAGTATCCTCTAGCTCAGCATTCGTTGCTGGAAATCATTTATGTGGCTTTTATATCCACATTTCTGTTTTCTTTACATTGGAATTTTGGATGCTGAAAATATGATTTGCTGTTGTTCGTTTTGTTTGACGCCAGAACTGAATAGAGCATAATGCAGCCTATATGCGCTGTCCTCTTCTCCACAGATCTCCTGCTGGAAAAGTGGTTATTACTTGACGCTTGAACGTCATAGTCTCTGTAAAATGATTGACTGCTAAATAGCCTTTAATCTTACATGCCACTGATGGATATCTCCATGGAAACGCCGCTTTCAACTTACCTTCAGAACTGGAGATCCTCAGTTCCTCATCCTAGACTGAGAAAAAAATACATATAAAGCCAACCATTATATATTTGTCATTGCTTAATAAATGCTGAATTTTAATCAAACGTTTTCTGTTAAAGAAATAGTTCCCCAAAAAAATTAATTAATTAAATAAATAAAAATAAAAATGACTCGCTGTCTTTCCATAGGCTACTGTGCGATTTGCTTCTGTTAAGTGTTTAGCAGGTGTTTAGAAGGCCCCTGACCTTTTTAAAAATCAATTAAAACAATAATTATCTCAACAGTTATCAACAATAAAATTGTGGTCAAAAAACAAAATGTATTTGAATTATAATTAATATGAAAACCAGTAACCAAAATGCTCAAAGTCGAAAAATTCCCATTTATTTTCTTATGTGTCTGTCAAGCTGCCTTTAAGTGTACCTAAAGTTGTCTTTTTTTTTTTTTTTTTGCAAGAAAAAAACAAACAAACAATTAAATGTAAAGGAGTGGAAAAATATAAAAAAAAGACAATGACACCTCAATCAGTTAAAAATTGCTCTTAATTCTTAAGAAACTTATTCGTATAGCTATTTAATGATCTCTTAGTCTTGATAAATTTGTGAATACTTTTTTTTTTTTTTTTTTACATTTTATCCCTGTTATGTGAAGTATCAACGCTATCTCACGGCAATTCGTACGTATTTTACGAGGTGGCTAATTCGTATGAATTTGTACGACCTCACTCGTACGATTTAGTACGATTTGTCAACCCCAGTGACGGGTAGGTTTAGGGGCGGGGTTAGGTGTAGGTCATTCGTACAAATTCATACGAATTGGCAACTCGTAAAATACGTACGATTTGGCAAAAATCGTATGAATTTGTACGAGTGAGGTCGTACGAATTCGTACGAATTAGCCACCTCGTAAAATATGTACGAATTTCCGTGAGATCGAGCTGGAAGTATAGGCTGTTAGGTCAAGAACACGCAAAATAGTGTCATGGGAAGACTTTATTAAAATACCATTTTTTGCATAGTCCCGCTTCTCTGAAATCTGGGCAGTTAAGCTCCAGAAACTGCAAAAAGGCATTTGCATTAAAAAGGTGCCACATACATTGAAATGTGGCCTGTCAGTCATTCCTGGTCTGATGTCAACAATGCATGCAGAAGTGTTGCCTTCTGTCAAAGAGGGTTTTTTATTGGGCATACAGTATATGGTTTGATTTCCAGGCTCTGTTTTCTGATGTACTTGAGTTTCTTTTGATCTTTCCTCTCATTTCTCTCTGCATCAGGAAGTGTTTTCTGTCTGCTGGCTCCACATTGCTATATATTTATATTGTAGCCTACCTTTCAAAAGTTTGAGGTCAGTTTTTTTTATAATAGAAATGAATACTATTATTAAACAAAGATGCATTCAATTGATCAAAAGTGACTGTAAAAACATTTATAATGCCGCAATGGGTTTCCATGTAAAAATAAATACTATTCTTTTGAGCTTTCTATTCATAAAAAGAACCTGGAAACAAATGAATCACAAAAAAATATGAAGCACCATAACTGTTTTCAACACTGGTAATAATAAGAATAATGATAATAATCAGCATATTAGAATGATTTCTGAAGGATCATGTGACACTGAAGACTGGAGTAATGATGCTGAAAATTCAGCTTTGCATCACAGGAGTAAAACACATTTTAAAATATATTCAGATTGAAAACTTATTTTAAATCATAATGATATTTATCAGTATTACTGCTTTTACTGTATTTTTGATCAAATAAATGCAAATATTTGTAAATATTTTAAATTATCAGTAGAATGTATAAAGATTAGCATAGCTTCTATTTGAAAGTATTTAAACACTTGAGCCACACTTAAAATATCTGAATGTCAATGCATTAGACGAAAAAAAAAAAACTTCAAAGTGGCCTTTATTTTAAAGAATAAAGACAGTTGTTTAGATGCTTCTTGCTTTATTTTGTTATTTAATGCAGTGACATTCAGACATTGAAATTGTTTTGTCTACTTTATATATCCACTTTACATTTAAAATCACAAAACCGTTCTAAGATCCAAAGGTCCAAAATGACACACTGAAGTTTTCGCATCCAGTACTCATTAAAATACTTGCTTTGGCTGACAGAAATTAGTGTAATAATTATGAACAAGCATGAAAAATAATTTCTTTATGATGAGGATAGTGAAACTGACCTGAGCAGGAAACATTTAATGCTCATTACAGATTTGTAACTCTTTTATGACACACATCTCCTCAGACTACTGGTCTGCAAAGAAACACTGATGACAAGTCTTTCATTAATGTTTCTATGCTTAATGAGCCTCACGAATGAGTCTGTCAAACTCCTGTAAGAACCACTGCGGTGCTTTATGCAAACATTTGCCGAAAGGTTTTGTATTACTTTTTAATAAATAAAAAAGCCATGTTTGATGAACTGCAGGCATATGCTTGCACAAAAGATGTTGCAGCATCTTTCAGCACACAAAGGAGTTTCTTTACACAAAAGGCAAGGAACGAATGTTTTTATACTTTAGTCATGTCAACCATTGACAAGTTGTGTTAACATGAACCTTCAAGAACTAGTAGAGCAGAATGATTGTGCAAACTTTCCTAACACAATGTGCAATAACATCTAACGCTCAGACCTGAAAGAATATGAGTTATAAAATCACACTATTATCTCAGATGAAAAGAAATGGAAAAACAGCAAGAAGCTACTACTTTATATCATTTCTATCAAACTGAACTCTGTATTTTTAATGAAATGAATGCAAATATTTATAAATACTTTTATATTTATGATCGATAGAATATATAAAGATTAACTTTTATTTTAAAGTATTAAAACCTATTTGTCTGAATGTCAATGCGTTAGATGAAAAAATATCAAAGCAACTGACGTTTAAAGAAAAATAGTAAAACATCACAGAAATGCAACATGCAGTTGTGTTGTATCCACTGTACATTTAAAATCTTTTTTTCTGCAGATCATTTTAAGATCAGAAGGCCCAAAGTTAAGTTTTTAAAGACTTCTCATTGGGTCTGTGGAAAAATAGCAAAAAGTATTAGTATAGCTTTTATATAAATATTTTAAAAAGGAAAAAAAAAAAAAAAAAAAAGTAAGTGGCCTTTATTTTTCTGCAGACCATTTTAATATCTGAAGATCCAAAGTGATATTTTTCCCTCTGGAAAAACAGCAAGAAGCTACACAACCATATAAATTCTATCAAGCTGAACTCTTTATTGATGATGAAATAAATGCAAATATGCATTAACAATATATAGAAATATTTCATAGCTTTTATTTAAACGTATTAAAACACTTGCACCACCCTTAAAATTTCTGAATGTTATTGCATTGGAAAAACAGCACTTTTTAATATCTTTGAAACTTTTATAGCTCATAAATGGTTTGCTTTGGTATTTTATTTAATGCAATCACATTTTCAGTTGTGTTGTGTCTACTGTACATTTCAGAAGGTCCAAAGTTAAGTTTTATATTATTATTAACTACAGCAGTCAATATTTGAAGCAGATAAGACCGAGTGGGTATTGTTTTGGTTTTAGGACAACTTTGATGAAAGGTTTTGATCCATTTCAAATGTTGACTACTATATGATTTCTATCAAACTAAATTCTGTATGTTTGATTAAATAAATGCAACTATTTGTAAAAACTTTATACTTTCTGTCAATCATAAATATAAAGATTAGGATAGTTTTAAAGTATTTAAACACTTGCGCCACAATTAGAATGTCTGAATGTTAATGCATTAGATGAAAACACTTTGAAGCAACTGACCTTTATTTTAAAGAAAACTAGTTGCCACTTGTTTTGATGTTTAGTTGTTTATTGCAATGCCATTCAGACATTTTCAGTTGTGTACATTTCAAATCACTTTTTCTGCAGACCATTTGAATATCCGAATGTCCGAGGCCGTGCAGATTT
Source organism: Tor tambroides (assembly GCA_021397915.2). Lineage (NCBI taxonomy): Eukaryota > Metazoa > Chordata > Actinopteri > Cypriniformes > Cyprinidae > Tor > Tor tambroides. The sequence continues at coordinate 92,637 of JAFVLL020003491.1, read as the reverse complement.
TGAAGACTTCTCACCGGGTCTCTCTCAGGAAAAATAGCAAGAAGCTCCACAACTATATCATTTCTATCAAGCTCAGTGCCCATGGCTGTGCTCATGCGGTTCTGTTTTGACCTCCTCCACCTTCATGCTGCTCAAACAGGGGTACTCGTCTAAAAACAGGTTATAGGATGCGATCAGTTCCTTCCAGTAGCTTTTCTTCCCGTAGACCAGCACGAAGGCGCTGACCGTGGTGTAGATGCTGGCGAAGAGAATGGTCAGGGCCAGCGTGTTCTGCCTCATCAGCACCACCGTAATCTGCGTGAAGATGTCCACGATCAGGAAGATCACGTACACCACCACCATACTGAGAGTCATCTTGATGACCCGCATCTGCGTGCCGAGCTTGGGCCCGTGGGCGCCGTTGGTGCTGGCCTTCATGTCCATCAGATGCTTGGCCAGGTGGTAGGAGATGGAGATGCTGCATTTGACCATCACGATTCCCGGAACGACGTCGGAGATGATCACGTAGTAGAAGATGTAGGCGAGTCCGGTCGTGTCGGTGGGCATGATGGAGCCGCAGTCGCTCAGCCCGCTGCTGGTGCCGTTGTAGTAGGTCAGCACGCTCAGCAGTGGGACGCAATTGGCGAAGCCGCTCACGACGATCACCGCCAGGGCCGTGTGGACGTGTTTGACGATGGCCTCCTGGATGCGCGTGTAGCAGTGCACGGGCTCCACCACCAGTTTAGTGCCGTAGTAGAAGGTCAGGAACGCCGTGCTCCAGAAGATGATGAACTTGACGCTGAAGATGAGCACCAGAAGGATGGCCCCCGCTAAGCTGATGCGGCAAACGGTGTCGATCACATCCAGCGTCTGCCACAAGTACGTGAGCACCTGCAGGGAGATGCTGGCCAGGGAGATGGCCGGATATAAGCTCGGCCGGTCTAGACGTGCTGGTGCTTCCTGCAGTTCCTCTGGTTGATCAGAAGCAGGTACATGTTGAAGATGGTGAGAATCGCCAAGAAGCCGGTCAGCACCCAGGCCACGAGTTTGTCCAGGGACGACAGCATGATCGCTCGCCCTCTGGACAAGTACGGTGGTCTCAACATACACATAGGAAAGAAAAAGAGATCTCTTTAATACAGTGCTAAATCTGCAGAGAGGTTACTTTTAGATGTTCAGATGTGGATGAAGGGGGTGTCACAATACTTTTGTCTATATAGTGTATGTACAAGTCATTGGTGTTTGGTGATGAGTTTACGGCTCAAGGTCTGCATTTACAGTCACACCAGAGGTGTTAAACTGGGATTAGGACTTGGTTTTATGCAGACCGGTCAAGTTCTTCCACACTGACTGAATCAATCATTTCTTTTTGAATCTTGTCTTATACACAGAGACATTGTCATGTTAGAATAGAAAAGGGCCCTGTCCAAACTTTTGCTATAATATTAGAAGCACACAATTTCCTAGAATATCATTATATGCTTTAACATTAAGATTTGTACTCATAGAAATTACTAAAGTAGTCAAACCTGTTCATTAGAACGGGGCGACCCAATACTTTAGGCAATATAGTGTGAGTGTGTGTATATATATATATATATATATATATATATATATATATATATATATATATATACGAAGTACATGTTTTACAACATATTTTAGCAAATGTTCTGAGCTGCTATATTTCTTTTTTTTTTTCAACGATGTAGATTATTGATTAACATTTCTTTTCATTTCTATTGACTAACAAGAAATTTTAGGAGAAACACCTACCACATCATACCCTAAATATAAGCGCATACATTTTCCCTGTAAACATGCACACACTAAAAAGAGCTATAATTCCTTCAAAAATAACATTTAACTACCTTGTTTTGGAGGCCTCAAATATTTTCTCTCATCTTCACTGTGCTCAAGTTCCTTGTGCATTTAGGAGATAAAAATACCAGAAAATGATGTTCTGTCATGGCGAAATGCATTTTTTTTAAAGAAATAGTAAATGATAGGGAGAAAATTGAAGCTGAATTGCTATGGTTGGTGCTGAAAGCTCTTGACAATAGCCGACTGACTTTTATACTCCAGCTATGAAGCCAGATTTGAAGGATGATTTCATACACTGACCGTAACCATATTTAAAGGAGCATGTTTTATGGCACAGGCGCATGACTAGTCATTTTAACCACCATCCAGGCTTTGTGGTTCAACTCAAATGGTAATTGGGGGGCCGGTGGGCTTGTCATTTAGTTTTTTTTACACGCAGATGCACATCTATACAGGCGCACATGCACAAAAACATGGTAAAATACTGAAAAAAGCGTGATTCAAACACTGGTGAGTAATGGTGCAGTGATCATTCAGCCAGAGTCATTTGCTTTTTGATACAAAGCTGTATGTTGTCAGACACAATTTTACATTCAGTAACATGTTACTTTGATGATTAGAGCATTTATGTAAATGGGAGTAATCATACAACAGTTTTTTTTCTGACAAAATATATTTTTTAAAAATATGTTGTAAATAGTGAAGCTCAATGAAATGAAATTTTGAAATTTTGAAATGTATGTCAGGGGCAAGAAAATACATTTCCCTGTTTTGTTTTTTTTGTTGTTTTTTTTTTGGCAGATGTGACACATGCGAATGTATTTTTTTTTTTTTGGACTGAAATATATGGATTTTATATATATATATATATATATATATATATATATATATATAAATAAACAATATTTTAGGTGCTTTTAAAATATATTTTATTTCTATTTTCAAAAATATACTAAAATATTGGCAGAAAATATTTGTACATAGCAAATATACTTCTTAAATATATTGTTTTAAAAAATAAATAAATACATAAATACACACATAATACATTTTTCTATCTGTTTTGTTTTGCAGGATGGGTACTACAGGAAAGTTTAGTATATGGCTAAATTAAGAGAAGGAAAATATGAAATTGGCATCTTTCACACCAAAAATAAATTATTGTGTTAAATATTTCAAACTGATAGAATGTAGATGAACATTTATTAGAGGTTGACCTTTTTAAACATATTTTAACATTGCTGTAGGCACATATTCAGGACTGGAAGGAAAGAAACTGCGATTTTAATATATTTATTAATCTTTCTTTCTATGCCATATGCTGAATGGCATCTGCTTAAACCTGCTGTTCTCATTATGAAATCATATCGTGTAATTATTCAGATGTGCCCAATGTAAACCGAAGCCAAATTTTGTGGCGGTCAAACTGCTTTGCCTGCACCCGTCCTTCCTGTGCTAATGCACCCTGGATGTCCAGAGGTTTTATTTGACTAGCACACCTACCACCGAAACACATTACGAGGAGATGGAGTCCTGAGAAAGACTCGCACCTCATTCACAAGACAAATATAGCTCGCTTGACATTCACATGCACCATGCGGCTTAATTGGAATATGGCTGTTTATCATGCAGCAGATAACGCGGCCTGCGTAAGCGCGTTGCTTGTGACGAACTTGGGTGCTCTGTTAATTTTGTTGAAAACATTTGAACACCTCCACCGGTCCTTGCCTTAAGCCAAACGTCTTCTCGTTTCCTTAGTAACCCAGCAGTCGGTTTCCTCTGATAGTGAGAATACTTACATGACCCTGACATTTTACCCACAGATCCCATGGATTAAAGCCTCGGATAATCAGGAGAACCTACAGTATTCTGTTTGTGAATCAAAGCACCTCACGAACCACGAAAGCTGTTATGGGTATTAAATAATAACTCACAATGCATTCGTATAGACTGATACAAAAGTGATTTAATTGGACAAACACACAACTGTAGTTCTTTTTGAATAAGATTAATGGTACATTTTCATGTCCTCATCATAGAATATCTTGATATACGGGATACAGTATTAAATAGACTATTTTTAAAAGATGGAGTCATGTGAATTGGTTTTCTTTAATCATAATTTCACTTTAAACTAAAAATTGGGTGGATTTTAAGTCATTTAATTTGTATGGATGTTCATTTCTAACATGAAAAACAGGCTATTTATTAGAAAATATTTCAGTTTGATCATTTTGTTTATCTGCTCAAACATATTTTTAATTCATTTATAGGTTTTCTTTGTAAACATCCATTTAACTAAAAAGTGTCTTACTGACATTATCCTTTAGGAAGTGACATCGTTTCAGAGGGACACTGCAACAGCACCAACCCACGAAATCAGTAACTATTATCAATGATCAATGACAATTATGTAGAATTTCTGGCATTAGTTGGTTTGTCACTTTAAAACAGATAAAATATCAAGTTGATATCCACTGTATCATCCCGTTCATTTTCCTGCCATTTTGTAAATAATCAAGCCATAATATTTCTTTAAAAACAACACAAGCATATTCATTTCTTAAGAGTTCAAATGTTAACAGGAACAGGAATGAGCCATAAAACAACAGACGAGCAGATAAAACCTGATCTTTCCCAGCAAAAAAAATGATCTCATAGTGTATAATAACAATATCACTTCTGTCAGGAAGCCATTACTTTGGGCTTTTTGCTCTTATTGGATACAGTCACGCTTTACTGAATGCACTTAAGCGATTCTACTGGATTGAAATTAGATACAAAGTCTAGAAATTGTCTCAGTGAATCAGTGCATAGCTAAAACAAAGTTTAGTAACTCATCTCGCACCATTTGTGAGTAATGACACGCATTGCGTGCTGTTATTTTTTTAAGCAATCATGCACCATTTTTATTTTGATTTAACCAGCGGGCAAAAGAACAAGCACAACTTCATTAAATGTAGACTGAAGAGACCAATATGGCTTGAAGGTGGACTCTTTAATATAACTTCCTAGCAACCACTTAGCAATGTGCTATTAGACTCAAAACTCCTTAGCAACTGCATAACCATCTTGGCAACCACCCAGAATAGCCATGATTTTGCTCGTGTGTTTATTTCAGAAAATCAAGCTGGTGTAAAAACGATGGTTTGAAAGAAAACCATTGTAGCCTACTCTTTCTTTCAAAACATTGGTTTCTTTGCGTCACAAATATTGATTTTTCGTGTCTAATGAACCTTGGCAAGGAAAATCGTGTTCGCTTTGTGCAATTAAATGTGAATTCGTCCTGCGTTCAGTCTCTCACAAAGACAGTAACACTGTGTATGTGTCCCTGAAACACGCACGCCGTGTAAATACGCTTAATTTCATTTCAAACATCTTTTCATGTCGTTCTCCCACACGCTTCGGGTTTTCCATCCCTTAGTCCAGAGCCATTTTCTCATAATCGGAGGTTATTAGTCCAACAACTCCGTGAGGAAAGTGGCAAAGAAAGAAATTGATTGGAGCTGGACAGAGCATTAGGGAGGTTAGTGACACTGCAGCCGGGGGGCGCTCTTGCATAACGCTACTGAAATGCATTGATTGACCTTCCTATTAGAGACATGCGAATCAAACAGAGCAAACAATTTCCTTCCCATCATCTCCAAATCACACTGCTGGTTTGAACTGAATGCTTGTCAATGCAGGTGCATCACAAGGGAAAACGGTTAGCCAGCTACTAAAAAATAACATATTAGAAGGCCTGTATAAATGCAATCACCACTACCAGAGTTATTTTTGGTACTTAATTGAATCAAAAACAGTGTTAACTAAAATAAATATGAAAACTATTTTTTATTTCAGCTGGCTGCCAAAGCAACATATCTTGAAGTACTAAAATAACTAAAACCTAATCTAATACTAAATAAATATTTAAAATAGGCTATAATTTATTCCTGTGAAGCAAATCTTCATTCCACTCTTCAGTGTCACATGATCCTTCAGAAATCATTCTAATATGCTGATTTATTATCAGCATTGAAACTGTTGTGCTGCTTAATATATTTTTTTGGAACCTGTGATACTTTTTTCAAGATTCTTTGATGAATAAACAGTTAAAAAGAACAGCATTTCTTCAAAATGTTATTTTTTAGACATATTTTTTTAGTATTTAATTTTTTAGACATACTTAAAAAAAGAAATAAACTAATAGCCTAAAAATAAAACTAAAAATTCTAAAAGTGAAAACAGAAAACAGAAAAATAAAGTATAGCTAATTCAAAATGTGTAAAAAAAGATTTAATTTCAGTCACTCAGTGCTGTGCCAATGACCTAAAACATTAGGGCTGTCGTTTAAAAAAAAAAAAAAAAAAAAAGTCTAATATAAATTAATTACATATATAAATATTTAACAAATTAAAACATTATTGCAGCAGATTAAAGCAGAATATACATTAAAAATGGCTTTAAAAATCATGATTTTATTACATATCATTAAACACAAGTCCACAGTCCACAGAAATTCATTTGACAATCAAGTTTGATCTGAGGTGTTGTGAAACACACAACACGACTCGACTTTAGCTTTAGGGCAGATTTGCAGTCTGGAAGAGTTGACACTAGTTGGCGAAAGTCAGAGCCAGTCGCAGAGTACGGACAGTCGGACTTGACATATTTCACAGAAAATCACGCCGTGTATGGTGGGCACAAACTCCATACACACAACCCATTTTGTTGCTTCAGACTCTGATTTCATCCAGTCTGAGGACATGAAACATGTTTAACATTTGGAGCTGATTTTAGAACGTGTGTTGTTTTGATTTGTCATGCGTCTCTAGAACAGTTGGTCGGAGCAACTTGAAAGTCTGGTAATGTGTGACACCACTTTCAACTAAATACGGAAAACGCTTTATGCGTTTTGGCCGTTCATTTACACGACAATGACGTTTTGGGGGCCTCAAAACACAAACGTGCACGTTTCTGAATATGATACTATTATCATCTCTATGTAGACTACAAAAACACAAATTTGTGCACCAACGTTGTGCGCATGCGTATTATGCGTTCAGTCATTACGCGTTCAATCTAGGCATTTGGGAGTAGCCTATGTACTTAAGTGTGTATGTGTGTAGGGTGACATCGCCAACTAGTGGCCCAGTATGATTAATACAGTGTTTCTAGTCATTTTTTGCGGATCTGTGTGGACTGTCTTGAGATCATTGTTGCCTGCATGCGAAACTTTTCAAAAATGCAAAGGAAAAAACATACTTAGACATCATTTTCTTTTAATTGAACTTCCAAATGAGGACCTTGCGGAATTTAAGGCATTATTATGTCCATTGCGAAGAGCACTAGACATATACTATACATTTTTTGACTTGAGAGGGGGGAACAGGACCGGGACATGTCATATCGTTTCAACATGTTCAGACCGTTCAGACCGGTCTAGCTCTTTTTGAGCTAAAACAAACAAACAACAACAACAACAACAAAAAAAAGTCCTGTGCAATCAGGTCCTTGAAAGGGCTCCGATGATAGGAACATCTCTTATTACAAAATTTGCATATGGGTCAGGGGGCATGAATAATTCAGTTATTTTTTTTAAATAACAATTTTGAACATTTTTAAAAATGCTATTCAAATAAAAATATCATTGTTTATATATTTTTTAATATGATATAATTTGATATTTTTCATATAATCACACTTGTAAACAACCACTCAGATGACACTTTAAATCTCTACTATCAATCTTAAAAGACTGAATTTGTTATAAAGAAGTTAAAAGGTTTGTTAGTTTAATATATTCAAATTACCATGACCACATTTCACCTAAATGCTTATAAAACAATCATATAAAAATACATCAACACAACTGTACACATATATTAGCAGATCTCTATCCTGAACATTAGGAAAATTCACATATGTGAATATTCTGTGCAGTTTTAATGTCCTCCAATCTTGCCATGGTATTGCACAGTATTGCATCTTTTGAGTGAGTTTAATCTTTTCAGTGTTGTGTCCCCTGGCAGGACGTCGGTGGTTATACGGGGTATCCATATCTGCTGTCGTATCTGAGCGGAGGCATATGATCAGATGCAAGCATGCTGGCTTCCCTTTGGACTCTGCTGCGTTCGGTGTGGGTACTGCTGCGACTTGATCCGACCCGTGTGACATCGGCTTTGCCAGCCAAACTGTAATGGATCCCCGGATGGACGCGATAATTCAGTACAGAACGGAAGCTGGAGTTCCGGCTTCCCGGGCGACTCTCCGGAGCTGCAGCGTCCTCCCTAAAGTACGGTAGAGGAAAGGAACATGTCACTTGATGTTAGCCAAATATATATTTACAGTGTAGCCAAAGTAGAAAGAGATCACATACATATATTTGGGACTAATCCAGTTGAGATAATCATTATTGGGTGTGGTTGTGGTTAATGAATAACCAGTATTGCAGATTAGTCAGCCAGGTATTTACCCATGATTTGTTGTGAGACATTCTTCAACTATGATCTGCTTCCACTGCCAAAGGGAAACTTTTGAGCATGTAGAGAGACAGTATGCCAATGTTGAGCTCATTCAAACGGCTCAGGTTTTTGAGCCAAAAAGACTTTGCATGGAATTTCCAAAAATCCCCCCCAAAAAGTTCCATGATTATTGTAAAAAAAAATATGATCAGTATTCATAGCAACTTATGTTTTGACATTATTTTAACTCATCAAAAAAGTTGAAATTGCTCAACTTATTTTGATAAGTTATATGACATTAAAATTCAAATTCGGTTTGATGTAATTTGAGTTGAAATGACTTGTACGACCAAGCTGATTATACTTACAATTCAAACTTAAGTTTTCAGGTTGAAACAGGTGGACAGGTTTTAAAATAGTGCCCCAAAGTTGTCGCCTTTTGGTGATTTTCAGCCTTTTTAAGCCAAAATGTGTCATTTAGCTGGTGTAATTCGTACAAAACCAAGGAGATTTTGCATGCAGTTGGTTGCAGGAATCAGTCCAAATTTATTTATTAATATGCCAACACAACCAAAGAGTTTTTGCATATCAGGTGGTACGGAATATATATCCATTTAAACATCAACCTTTTGTGAAAATGTTGTTTCAATTATAATATGTATCTTTAAAAGTCATTCCAAATGAGTTGTTTTTCTAATGCACTGAGCCAGAAATCAACACTTTAGCAGCACTTACATACACCAAACTTTACAGTTATATTCCTATCTATATTTAAAAATAAGATTTCAGAAACTTGATACAAAACAGTTGGCATAATGTAATGTGATTAATCAACTGGTGAAGTATGGTGATGCCTATTAGTTCAAATTTGACCCTTTTCACCTGTGATGTCTTGCCTTAATATTCTGGAATAGAGACAGCAAAGGCATTAATAATGGATGTTCTCACTTTGGCTTATAATTAAAAAGTATATATAACTGGACCTTCTGGTGAAAACGACATATGGTCACATATGGTGACATAAGCCAGACTTCTCCAAACGCCCGCCCCTGCAAGCTCATCTGTATTCATCTGCCTCCATTTTTTAAATGCAACATCCACATTTCAACATTCAATCAACAACCAATGCATGCAGACAAAAAATATATTTATTCTGGAGAAGAATTCTTTAGCAAGAATTAAGAATTATTTTCAGAATTTTATTAATGAATTCCCTTGTTTTAGTTAAATCGTGGCCACAATATAAATTGTAGCCATCATTTTTTTAATAAATTGTAGCCAGGATTTAACGTTTGGAATTAATTCTCAATTCGGGGGCATTAATTCACTTTCATTGCAATTTATAATAAACCAGCAATATCTCACCTGATCTCATTGGCAACCTCTTTTTCATAGCGTCGCTTGTTGCAACAGCAAATCAGGAGCCAGATTAGCAAAAGGAGGAGGAGCAGCAACAGCAGTGCACCAATCACAGCTCCCACAATCACTCCCACTTTATTGGTTGCTAGAGATAAAAGATTTAGATAAAAGACAGATTATGTAGTGGCTCACGCTTAACCTGAGAAACAATTAATCTGAAAGTGTAGCTGAAGTTTCACAAAATCAGTTCTCTATTGAGCGAGTCTGCATATTTTATTCAAGGGCACATGCTGTATAATGGCCTTCATAAACAGATATGCCACTGCAGTTACCCTGAATATGAGGTATGAACGCTGAACAGAAATGTGCTGAGATTTGACTGAATTTCTAGATATAAGATGATTTTTACTTACAAATTACTTAAGTATTTGGACACTTACACCACTTATATAATAGATAAAATAACAGATAAAAATGTCTTAATGGCATCAAACCAAGTGGCATCTGCATGTCTTTTTTACCAGCCTCTTTTTTTTAGCCATTTTTTCTCAATGTCTTTAAATCAGCTGGTATTTTGGTCATTTTGATCACCAAATTAAGTGAAAATTAAAGTGTTGACTGCATTAAATTTAGATCTGCTCATATTGCGTTACTTCTTTTTAGGCCTTTTTACAGTGTTGCGCATTATAACCAATCACGCGCGATTCTGTTGAGCTTATAAATGCAATGGCCAATCAGAGGCGTTCAGATGAGTCATTGCTGAAACACCAGAGTTTCGCACGGAGTACGCAATCGCTGACAGAATTCTGCATTCTCGCGAATTTTCACATCATAAACAACAATGCAAATGCACGTACAATGTAAGTAAGAAATTCGTTCATTGATTATAATTCGCTTCATTCATTATAATGAGTTTTTTTTTAAAAACACGCTAGACTGAAGTCAGTGATTGATAATGTACATGTTCTTTGCTCGCTTTCTGTATAATTCACGCACTGTTTGAATAACCATGGAGACGAAAGTGTCATAATTAGTCACTTACAATGGTTAGTATTAAATTGTGATCACGTTAAATACAAATTCAATGACGTGACACCAATATCTGGTACTTCCAGACTAAAAAGACAGGTTTATGGTGTGATTACACTAACATTAGGCTACTTTAGCCCTACCCTGGAGTTGGTTCACAGGGCTTATTTCTGTTGGTTTACCTCTTTCATACTTCGTTTTTTTGTGAAATGCCTGTGCTGACTTTCTGTCAGATACATGACACTCGATTTGATATGTTGTTGTCTGATGCGCTGACATTCAGACGTTAAGCGAAGCTTAGGTGTGCAAATACATTCCGGATCCACCCATACTTACGGTTATATGCTTGAAGGGCGTATGCGCATCGTTCAGTGCCTACTTCATTGCTGACCTCACAAAGGTACCTCCCTGTGTAGCTGTCGCTGTGGTTTCTGATTAGCAGCTCGCCGGTCTGGGGATCTTCAAACAAAAGAGCCATTCAGAATGTGCAGCCATTGCGAAAGGCCCTGCAGCGTTGTTTACAGCAGATTGCACACAGAAAAACTTGTTTGGTTGCTATGAGGCTCAAAAAATGTTTTTGTTTTCATCTATAGCAGCTGTATTTGGCTTGACAACACACAGGCCTGAAGCTACAGGTTATTCAAGCGGCACCAAATATTAAACTTTCGCTTGAAGTATTTGCTGAGTAGTGCTACACTAGACCTGCGTTTACCAGTGGGAACTCACTCTGTGTTGCGGTTGGTGGCAGGTTTCCGCTTTCTTTCGTCCATGCATATTTTAGAGGAGATGAACCCTGGGAAGATTTGCAGCGGAGCGAAACGGTTCCGCCCTTCTCCTCGCTACCTTCCACCCAGCATTTCGGGAGCGAAGGTCGTACTGAAAGAAACCAAAAGAAAAAGAATCAGAAGTCATGGACAAAATCACGTCGCTGATGCATGGAGCAAACTGATTTGTTTTGAACCTGCAACATGTACTAGAACTGGACAATATAGAGCATAAAATGTTCTCAATATTTTAATTTTAATTTATGACATTTGACATGCTTGAACCTCACATTAGGTCTTACTGCATTCTCGTGTACAACACCAGTTTTTAACAATCTAAATTATTCCTCATAGATAAAATCAAACCCTGCTCATTTTTCCTCATATCCAATTTCACATAGAAATGCGGCACATTTAAGGAAGTACAGTAGGTTGCGAATGCACTTTCATGTTGACACACTCTTATCTGCAAGTCGCAAGAGAAGGAAGGACTGTACAATTTGTCACGCTGTTTAGAAAACTGAATGGCCACATGGAAATGCATTAAAAGCATTGCATGATTCACAATGCTGCCAAATTTTATGTTGCCAAGTTTGATTTTATATATATATATATATATATATATATATAATAAAACTTTGAAAAAAATAAATAAAATACATTTTATTTCCTTTAGCTGCCAGGGCAACAGTTCTCATTTTCATTTAGTTTAACTTTATGTACTAAATGTACTAAAACTGAAGTAAAAATAAATAAATCTAGACATATTAAAAGATAGACATATTAAAAATCCCAAACTAATTAAAAAGAAATAAAAATAAATTCAGAAAATATAAAAACAAAAACGAATTAAAAATATTAATAAAAACTATAAAAGTATCATTATCATTCATTTTTTGTGGTTATTATTATAAATAATTGTTTGTTGACTGCGGAAAAAAAATCTAATATGGAACGAAAACTTAAAATTAGTGCTGTCAATCGATTAAAAAAAATTAATTAATCGCACATTTTTCTAAAATTAATCGCGATTAATTCCACCTAACATTAAAGTTTTTAAATATACTTTTATATTGCAATAATTTCGCATTCAATCTTCAAATGTACAATGTACAAACAACATAAAGACAGTATATTTTTAATATTTCTTTAATGGCATCTTTTTATGATTGAAGGCCAGCATCACTGATATCAATACTACTGATGTCTGTATAAAATAGTTTTTCCCCTGAATGTTTAACCATTGACTGTAGCCAGTCAGCTTTACAGTATAATTTAGATCTATAAATTTGAACATTTATTAGACTTAACTTCTAATTTAAGTGAACTTAAAACAATCATCACATGAACCTATTATAATAAATTACATATTTAGCTACTTGTGCCCTTCAGCAGAAATATACAGAAAATGAATACTTACCAAACACTAAATTCTAAATTAAATATAGCTGAACCCCTTAAAGCTATAAAAGTTATTGATTTCCTCTTTTTTTCTTTGGTTCTTGGATTAATAGACATCACAGCAGCTGGTTATTAGCTTATTTGGCTGCTATAGCTTTAAAAGCTGCTGCTGCTGGGCATTGGCCAGCGGATCTGACATGCAACTCTCTTTACCTTTTCTGACCCACTTCAGGTCTTAAAGTCTCTACTAATGAGCGGACGAGCTGAATCGGGTGTTTTAGATGAGTGAGACAGTGCTGGGGTGCCTCAGGACGGTTTTTAAACCCACTTCAGCGACATGTTCTTAAATGTGACGCATATACAGTATAACATATTGCATGCATGCACGCAGTTTTAAGGCAGCTTTAATCGCCTTTTTGGTAACTTCATGCCTTAACTGACGGCATAACTAGGACATTGCATGTACGTAGTTTCTTTCGCTGTTTGATATGAAATGATACAAGCTACAGCGCGCGCCAGCACCTTTGTGCGTGTATTTGAAGAGCGCGCGCTACGAGTATCTTTTCTGCACTCGTTTGACTCGCGCCTGGCACGGAGGTGACGTTAGAGCGCGTCTGAAACGTCTCCCGTTTGATGTGGTCGTAAAGACGTTCTGCATCTAAATAAACGCAATCCTTTTCAAGAGAAAAGAGACAGAGGCAGCAGTTGCGAATGGGGTGGCCAACCCTAGCCCCGCCCCTGCGTTAATTGCGTTAAATATTTTTAACGCGTTAATCAGAAAAAATTAATTGCATGCGTTAACGCGCTAATTTTGACACCACTACTTAAAATACATTTACATGGCTCTAAAACTACTCATTAAAAATGATCATTCATTATTTTTTATTTCAGATTTGAACTCTAAACATGTCTCTAAAAATCCCTAACAATACAAAAACTATAATTAAAAAATGTGTAGTATTTAAACTGTATAAAAATATAGAAACTGAAACTAGAAAAGGCTTTTTTTTTTAATTTTAAAATCAAATAGAAACAAGCTAGTCTTAAAATGAAACTATAATTACACTGGGCTCTTAAAGGCTTACAGCACTGAGCCAGAGTCTCTAGACAGACGAGGTGACAGGGTTGGGCCAAGGTTAGGAGAGGAAAACAGGAGGCAGACGTGAACAAAGAGCATCCACCCCACCTACCATTCCAGTCATGTCATCATGAGCGACTGGATGAAAGGGGCAGGCTAGGGTGGAGAGAACCGGTAAAACAGAAACCTGGAGGCTTGATAAGAGTGTCAGAACCAGTCAGCAGAGTCCTCACCCATCACTACTAAAGTGACTTTCCTTGAATCGATGCCGGGTGTCTTCTTCACTTTGCACTGGTACGTGGCCGTGTCCGAGACCTTGAGGCTGGAAAAGCTGACCGTGGCATCACCGCGGCTCGGGTCGCCAACAAACTTAAAGCGACTCATCAGGTCTGGGCTTCCTAGCTGGTACTGTTTCCCTCCAGTGTAGGATAAGATCTGTCAGACAGAGAAACCCAGCTCAGTGAGTCTTATCTAATATAACAGGTCTAACCACCTGCCGTCATTAAGACGGAGTCTTATGCACGGATTTCTCAGAATCTCCACATGCATCCCAGGAAAGCCTGAGGTTAAACGGTTTGGACAACGTAGAGACGGGAGGAAATTACAAAATCCATCAAGATGATACGATTGATGAGGTGGAGACTGTGATCTCCATGGAGCTGAGAAAACATTCTTACATTCTAGTCTTATCAAAAACAACAGATGTTACGTAAAGAAAAGCTGCACAGCATGCTTTCTTTGCACCTTTCTTCCTTTATAGTTAATTTTAAATGGTCATACAGTGTGACAAATAATCCAATCTCTTGATTAATATGAGTTTTATTTTAGTGACATTACCATTTAGTACCAGTCAGTGTTGTCTTAGTATGATTAAGATACTTCTATAGTTTTTTTATTATTTTGATTTGTTTTTTGCTATTTTAACTTTAAAGTCACCCTATAAAATAAAATAATTATTTTTTTATATTGTAAATTTGAATTCTAGTTAAAATTTTAGTAATTTTGTTGTGTTTTGACATTTTATTTCTTTTTTAAAAATGTATATAGTTTATTAATTTTTTATTTCAGTTTTAGGTTTTTTAGTATATGAAGTTACTAAGTGAAACTAAAGAAATGAGAAATGCTACCTTTGCAACTAACAGAAATGAATTTTTTTTTATATTTTATTTTAATTCATTTAACATTTATTTTATTTCATGTATTGTTCTAGTTTTAGTTAACTGTAATACCATTAGTATCGTTGATGCATTATTATAGTTTATATTTTGAATTTGTTTTTGTTTTTATACTTTGTGTTGCATTTTTGTCATTTCTATTATATATAATAAAATTAAATTGTACTATATAATTGCATTATATACATATTGTATTATATCGAATTTCAGCTAGTTGCCTTATTTAATTTAATTTAACCATTATTTTATTTAACCATTATTTAATTTTTTTTATCATTATTTATTGTGGGTATTGTTTGTTTGTTTTTAGTTAATGAAAGTTAGTTAATTTAGTTTTTGTTCATTTTGGTTTTCATTGAAAACAATGAAGATAACCCTGATATGAGCTCATAAAAACTGTTTAAAAATTCTATTTAAATAGATGTCACGTCACATTGCCAATTACACTTATGCCTTCTGAGAAACATCTTAAGTGTATTTTAAGCATATACTGATGCTTTTGAAAGACAGACAGATCCATTTTAATTTTTGCTATTTCTTAAAGATGCCAGTAACAAGCTCAAGCATCAATACAAGATGTGCTTGAATGTGCTTTAATCTCTAGTTTGTATTCTCAGCACTCTCTCACCAGCTCGTCTTTCTGGGTCATGTCTTGACTGACGCGTGTCCACTCAATGTCCAGGTCTCCAACATCTGAGGCATCCAAGGTGTATGTGCAGCCCAGAGTAAAACTCTCCCCCTGGGCTTTCTTGACTGTCTGTGGTCCTGTGGATGTCACCTGCACAGCCAAAGCTAAAGGTCCACAGAGAGAGAGAGAGACATACAGAATAATGGATTCATGATCATTCATTTTACAAGCACCTGTCTTGTCCGACTCAAAAAAATGTGTCATTGAATTGAACTTTTCCCTCTATGCATTAATACAAGTCAGTGCTTAAAGCCAGTAAACATTTTTATTGTTCTGTCTTTACAACTCGTGATTATATTGTCCGTTTCATTTTATTATTTGGATTCAAGAACACTTTTCCTATCAGAACTGATCTGTTCCTCACCAGCTGAGAACCACTGCTGTAAAGCAGTTTTGCACATTGATTTAAAGAGCTCATATTCTATGCTTTGCTTGCACCAAAAACAGACACAGTTTGTTTTTAATGCCATTTGAACAGGATGTTTTTGCAACTGAACATTTAATATGCAGATTAGCTCTTTTATGATTGGCTAACCTCTATGCATGAGAGATGCGCATCAATTAAACTTCCAAGTTGTTGAATACTGATTAGCCTTTTGATATGTGATCATGTGCTCATAGTTGTGATGCCATAACTGTGATGATTTCTGAAGAAAGCATTTTTTTGAAGCTTAATTTCAATAATTGGTCTGAGGAAGAAGTGACATGACACCATTTATTTCAAAATAGTCCTGTTTTCCATGATACGCACTTTCAAAAACAGATCAAGAGGGGAATTTGCTATAATGAATCACGGCTGCTAATAGTGCCATTTATTTGCACATTCTGTTCTGTCTGTGATAGAAAATCTGCTAAGTGCAATTTCCAATCTTGAGGGTTGGTTCTGAGTGCTAGATTGTGGAAGATGATGCTGTACAGTGCAAATTGCGACAGTCTGCATGCATCACTCTACTGCCGCGATCCAGACACCATCCGTCGGCTCTTTAAATGCTGAAAGTGCACTTGACGACATGCTGAATCTGGATATATGGCTGGTTGTAACTCTCTTCTCCATTATTTGATAAATTACCTGAGCCACAATCACTAGATAATTTTTCACAGATGTAATAGCACAGCATTAGTTGCACCAAGCGGAATGCTGTTGTAAATACAAAACAATCTATATTAAGTTGCACAGAAAAGAGGCATGTTTACTCTGAATGCAAACCTGATACTCTATGCTATGCTAATTTTAATGCATTTAGTGCTTGCGAAAGCTGTTTCACATGTTTGTGAATACCACACATTTTTTTGTGTCGAACAAAAATATGTTCTAAGAAGAAACAGTTTTATTAATGTTTCCATTAGGTTATAAAAACATTATTTCTGAATGTTCTCTCAACATTCTGAATGTCCAGTTTTTTTTATTAAATGCTTTAGGGAACATTCTATTTTATTATTTTGCAAACATTGTGGGAACGTTACTTTTGAATGTTCTCTGAACTTTCTGAAACAAGTAGCAACATTTAAAAAAAAACGTTAGATGGTCTAAATAAAGCGATTCACACACAAAAAAAAAATAAAAAAAATAAAAAATTACCATGAAAAATGTATATAAGTTTTTGTGCTAACAGTTTGAGAACATTCCCAGCTAACAAAAATATGGTATACCAATGGGTCACACTATATTATATTAGGTGGCATTAACTACTATGTACTTACATCAAAAAATAAGTACAATGTACTTATTGTGTTCATATTGTATTGCAAAACACGTTTTACTTTTGAGGTGGGATACGGGTAAGGTTAGGGACAGGTTTGGTGGTATGGGTACAGTAGGTTTAACGGTGGGTTAAGGTGTAAGGGATCATATAGGTATTTTTAAAAATATAAGTACAATGTAAAAACATGTATGTACACAATAAGTGCATTGTACCAAATGATTAATTTAAATGTAAGTACATAGTAGTTAAGGCCACCTAATATAAAGTGAGACTGAATGTTGTGCTAATCTTTCTGTTAAGTTATGAAAATGTTATTTTTGAATGTTCTCTGAATGTTTAATGCGTCCATAATATTTTTAAAAACTTTTTTTTTTGTCTTGGTTATATGAACCAAAGGAACTTTTTATTTTGATTTTGTTCCTTTAGAAACAAGCAGCAACATTTTAAAAGTGTTAGACAAAAGTCTAACTAAAATATTTCTGTGGGAAAACAAACAAACAAACAAACAAAAAAAACGAATAATGTATGTTTTTGTGTGAAAATTGAGAACATTCCCAGCCAACAAAATATATTCTAAGAATGTTTTGCTAACATTCCCATTAAATTATGACAATGTTATTTCTAAATGTTCTCTCAATTTTTAAAAAAACTTTCAAATTTTTTTTTTCTTGGTTATGTAAACGTTCCATTTTATCATTTTGCAAACATTATGGGAACTTTTGTATGTTCTCTGAACCTTCTGAAGTAAGTAGTAACATTTAAAAAGCGTTACATGAAAGTCCAACTAAAACGTTTCAGAAAAAAAAAAAAAACAATCCATGAATGTAGAAGTATTTTTTTTTGTTAACATTGAGATTATTATGAAAGACCAAATAACTTTGAGCAAGTTAATGTTACTGTAAGAATGTTCATAATTTTGAGAGAACCTTGCCAGAAAGTTATAGCCGAAGTTCTGAGAATGTTATGTATTTAAAATCTGACGAAAGGCCACAGCTGTCAAGGTCACACAAATGTTACCAAACAACAACTGTTTACTGTCATCAGAAACTCACTGGGTGAATGAAAAGACATGATGCCTGAAACAGAAATTAGGTGATCTGTGCGATGTGAACGGATGAGCTCCAAGGTCCTCAGATACTACTGTCAGGCTTTGTGTCTCAGAATCACCAAAAACTGCTTTGAGTACAGATGAGCAGTCTTTGCTAGGGGCGTCTGCTATTTATTTATTATTTTGGGAGAAATGCTACAGATTGTCGGGTTCGTCTTGTTCTTAGCACCACCAAAACAACAGAACATGTCAGACGACTGTGTCATGCCTGTTAGTATTGCACATTCACACAAAACACAGGGAGTGTCTGTGTGATTTACAGATCGTCTCTCTCAGCTGGAATAAAGACAGTCCAAGCATGAATGTGTTGAGCAACACGCTGGGTTAAAGCCCTGCGTGTGCGTCAATGTATGGTAAAAAAAAAAAAATCACAGTTTCATGCTTTATAATTTCAGTGCATTTAATACGCTGCAAATCACGCTCACAGATAATGAACGTCCTCATTGTTTTATGCACACTACAGCTGCTGCTTTTTAAAATTGAAATGCACATGCAAGTGCACTGAAGTGAATCTCAGATCCAGTAATATTCAGCGCTAGAATTTGCATAAAGTAGAGTGGGAGGCCAGTGCAACTTCTTAATATGCAGGGTTAATTTATGCATAACATGGTCACACTTAGACTGCCGTAGAAACTCGATACAGCCCACACAAAGTGAAGAGAAAAGTGACCTTTAGCACAGAAAGCCCTAAAAGAGACTGTTAAATAAATAATTAAAAGTAGTATTTTACACACCTGCATGATTTAGACATACTGCAGTGATGTATAATGCAGCCAAAGGTAAGGGGAAGTTAAACCAGAACTTGCTCATAGCCAAATGTCAGCTTCTCTCCCAGAAAACCTGGGGGAAAAAAAGCACAGACTGTCATTGTCCCTCGCTGACTGGACAACTCATTTGCAAGTGTGAATCGTCTGATTCTGATAAGCTTCTCACATATGGCAAATTCAAATGTCATTTTAGCTGAAATGAGAAAGTCTTGAGTTTCGATTCAAAGGTGTAAAAACGAATCATTAATCACTCTGAAGCACAGAAAATCAAATTAGCAACAAAAGATGAATTGATATGTATATATGTATAATATTTATTTCAATTAAATCATATATAAAATAGACAAGAAATAAGGAAAAATATGTAAAAGCATATAAATAAAAAAATAGAACTATATATCAATTCATCTTTTGTTTATATATATGTATATATGTATAATATTTATTTCAATTAAATCATATAAAATAGACAAGAAATAAGGAAAAATATGTAAAAGCATATAAAAAAAAAATAGAATTAACACACACACAAACACACACAGCAAATTCTTTTTACATAACATTTACACATTTCAAAATTCACTATAAATAATTTAAAACAGAAAATGTCCATTATCTATTGACGAGCATGTTTGTATATTTTTGACCAGGGGGCTGTTTCACAAAACAAGTTTAGCAAATAAGCCAGGTTTATTTCAGGTATTCTGACTTATTGTCACTTGATTTGGTTCCAAACAAGTCAGACTAACTGAAATAAGCCTGGCTTATTTGGTAAACTTGTTTTATGAAACAGCCCCCAGATGGGGAAATCCAAATCTTAACATCTCAAACACTCTCTGACAGATATTTCTGCCTATTCCTATTTGCATGCATGTATAATATGCAAATCACTCAAGAGAATGGCAGTTCATTCAACATATGACTCAAACATTATAAAACATGTTTTAAACATGAGGTAGAGTTATCAGAAAGAAATGACTTGTTACAATCTCAAACCACCGAAACTGTGATTCTTATCTTTTTGTCCATAAAACATTTAAGGAAGAAATCATGTGCTAATGTAGCTGCCAATAAAACACACAGTAATTAAACCTTGAGGAAGAGAGTCCCCTGAAAACCGAATAGCTTAAACATGTACACACACACACACACACACACACACACACACAAACCTTTCACAATGAAATCAGACTGCTTTTAATTCAATAAGCCTTCTTTGAGCACTTGCTTACTGACGGTCTACAGTAATCATTTCAGTCTCATAAGAAATTAAATAAGCAAGAAAAACTAATTAATGGAGGTCAGAGCAGGCAAGGATTTAATTTCTGTTAGCTTTTATAAAGAGCAAAGTCCAACAGTCCTTCCTATCACAACAAGCTCCAGTTCTTTTGTTAACACACAGCTTACGTAAACTCAAAAAAGGGATTTCTGCGAAAAATAAAAATTACCTCTTAATAGAACAACCAAATTCAGAGTAATCCAACAAACACTGCAGTACTATTAGAAGTTTTCTTTGCTAGTTCCTGTATTCAACTCTCACTCTCACCTAAAGCAGGTAAACAGGTGTTTTCTCTAAGACTCCGCCCCCTCACAGCATTCCACCAATCACAGCCTGAGAATCGCAAACTCAGTGAAACTTATTCCTGACCAGCCCATTTACACCTGACATGTTTGATTTGTGATTCATTGCTTCTGTGTTGGAATTTGAGCTTTCGTTTCAGTGAATGATTCCACTTGGATTATCTAATGTGAAAAGTGTTCAAACAAACACAGTAAGTAAATGGATTAAATCAGCCATTTTGGCTCAAACCACGTGATTGATTCAAACACAGCACGTTCACAGTAAAGCAGTGCTTCTCATCTGGATTAAAAACAATGGCAAATACAAATAATTCAATATAACTAGCTTTATAGTCATCCATAATTAAGATATCATAAACAGTGTCATTTAAAAGGGCAGATTCACTGCAAATATACCTGCCTTTTGATAAGATAACTAACACTAATTCAATATTAATGCTTGTTCTGTGTGTTAGGCTGATAAATCATACTTACTGTTTATAGATTTACAAAACTGGTTGTCTTCAGTTTATGCCATGTGAGTCATTTTGCAATTTGTTTGGCCTGTGCAATTCGGAGTCATTTTAATACGCTTCATGTTATATTTTTAAGGATCATTTTGTTCACTTCTGATAAACAGTTTGGGCACTTTTCTAATGCAAAATGCAAAACCAGTTTAGAACCTCTGTCTTATGTCACATGTGTTGCACATTGCGTGATTGCTTGAGCTTTGCTTCATTTTTGTGATTATTTTTATTAAGCCCAGTAGGCCAATATGTGTCTGTTTATTTTGGAAATGAACAGATGCGTCTTTAGGCTGATGTAAAAATGTAAACACTGCAGAGTTATTTCACAGGGGAATCAGATTGTTTGCTCGGCTCTGCTCAGACACTAATTATCACTACAAAACATGTACAATACTTGATTCTCCTTGCAGTCACTGTAGGCTATGGATGTGTGTACACAGACTCAGATGAAGTCTTCTGTCAGTCAAGAGCTCTTTTGATCATCGACGCCTCCTCAAACTCCCGCAGCTACACACAGAGCCGTGGATATGCTGATATGATCACCCTGGCAACATCACGAGCCACTGAGGACAAAAACACCAGGTGAGTGTGAATGTGTGCACAATTCAGAGTTTAGGAATTGGGTGAATTCATTTGAACTAGATTTTTTTGCTACAAAAATTTTCCCCCGCCTCTTATTTTAGTCAGTTTAATGTAGTTCAGTGCAAGTTGAAATAACTTGCACAACCAAGCTGATTTAAGGCAGTAAGTGAACTTAAATTTTTGAATTGAAATACGTGGAATTTTTTGTTGGCACATGCAGCAGTTTTATGGGTGTCTTTGATTTTCGATTTGAATTAGCGTTTGGCATCTTTCTGCTTTCTTATTTTAAAATGAATTGCACTGGAATTGAACTCTAAAAGACATTCTCAGTTCACTTCTAAATAGTGCATGTGTGGTTCAGGGATGTCCACTGAAGATCTCAATGGTGTACATGACCAAAGTTCTGTATTTGAGGTTCAGCCTGATTCATTGCTAACACAAAAGCAATGATCTCCTCATCTTACTTTCGTGGCAAACTAGGAGATTTTTTTTCTCTCAGGCTTTGCTTCAAGGCCGACAGCCGTCACACAGCTAATCGTTGAGATAGTGGCTGCTGATAATTGGTGGCGATTAGGAAATAAAGACCATTCGATGTAGTCTTCCCTGAAGACCTTGAGATATGAGCTTTACGAATTGTTATCTCTCTTTTTCAAGTACAAATAAAGCATCTTGTTGTGGTTTTCAATGAAGCGGTTCATCCAGTGAACTTAGTCCATTATTAGTGAGAAAACATTGACATAAGGATGTCAGAGGACGTGACCGTACTTTATGGTTTTGTATATGGTGTGATGCTGCGAAAATAACTCTACTTTTTGTTTTGTTGAGCAGATGACTAATGAATGACTCGGTATAACATCTGACCTTGAAGAAGCAGTCAACTTCAAAACAATACAGTATTTTCAATAATCTGTGATTAAGTGTCATACTGGCACAACGGCAACAGGAAATCTCAGAAACACTTCAGCTCATGAGTCAGCTGGAGGTGTTTGACCCATTTTGACTCGCAAACGTGATTTCATACACAACATATGGAGTGTTTCCAGAAACACTAAATATATTTATCCTCCTGAGACCCCCCAAAAACAAGTTTTGTGAATTTAGTATTTTTTCATGTCATTACATTGTTTAGACCATAAGAAAAAAATAAAAAAAATAACATTTTTGAAAAATTATATTTTATTCATATTTTTTTCTATGTCCTCTGTAGAGGACACTAGGACTAAGTTTTTCTAAAAATAAAATGGCATGAATAGATATCAAAAAGGCAAATACAATGGGATTTTTTTTAAAATCACCAATCAGTTTTTAGGTTTCAGGATTTTTTTATACTAAACTTTAAGGATGATTCTCAACTATGTTATAAAATATATAACAAAATGATTTGATATACCATTTTGTTTTATGCAATATGTGTGTAAACATTTCCATAAACTGGTTTCCCCATTAAACACAGTGTATCTATACACTGTATCTAATTTGCATATTAATGTGTTGCTGTTGGGACAGCATGTTTTAAAAAGAATTGTCATAGTGGGAGTAATAAATGGCCAGACTTTCATAATAATATCTAATATTTCATAAGACAATTGATAAATAATTAATTTTCCTATTCAATTGTTATGTCTCCCAAAATGCATAATAAACATGCTTTTAGTCCTGGTGTCCTCTACAGTGGACATGTATGAAATGATGTCCTGTTTCATAACCGGACGTCATATTTGAATTTGAAAACCCATAACATTTTCCTGAGATGTTGCTTTATGACAAACAATTTGAAAATTATTCAGATTTAAATGACAATTACAAAATATAATCATATTTCCATAAGGATGTAAAATTTTTCACTAAATTAAATTTAGCCATCTTTAAAGACCTAGGAGAGGGTGTGGTCATGGTGAAACTTCCAAACATTTGGTATCTCTATAAAGCCCTGAATGTGCTCTGTACAGGACATCCAGACTTAAAACTGTGACATGTGAGGTCTCAGAGAAATTCACTAAAATATAATGTCCACTACAGAGGCAAAAACTCCATAGCTGGGTCTCAGGAGGATATAATTAAGGCTTGAAATTCCACACATTAGTTTATAGGTATTTCATAACTTTTAATAAATTAATGTTTATTTTATGGACCATGGTGGAAAAACATTTTATTTCCCAGAATGATCAAATTTTTCATGTCAATATTTATTTTTATTTAATTATCTGAAAACAGTTTGGTGGACATTTTTAGTGCTGACTGGTAAAATGATAATTAAATAAGGAAGCTACACTGAATAATTTATTATTGCACTGATCTTGGGGTTTATACTGTCTCCCAGTGTAACTTATTTTTAACAGACCAGGCAATGGCGAGTGAATAGAGAAAATATACTGACCATATTATTTTATATTATTATGTTTAGTAGAATATGTTTATCCTTATGAAAACTGGATTATTTTAGTTGTTTTTGCATGTGGCATAAAGTGTAGGTTTATATTTTTTGCTGCATGACATAGTCTCTGTTTTTTGGTGAAACTGTACCTTCCATGACTTGTGTTTTTGTTCTCCTTATTTCTGTTTTAGTGGCTTAATGTGAGAAATACGCCACATGTGTGTCTCCAGATGGAGTTCTGGAGGAAAGAATTCATCCCTGAATATATAATCTTGTGATGGTGGAAAACATGGGTCATGACAGTTGTTTTCTCGAGTCTACTTTGCTTTAGTCACATTCAGTGAGGGTCAGGCAAGCATTTCAGTTTGATTTATAATGTAATATGTTGCAGTTACCAGCTCAAACATTTTATTTTCTTGTGAAGGACAGGTGTAACTTGAAAAGTGTTCATTTTGGACCCTGCTGACACCTACTGGTGTGGATGCAGTGACACGTAAAAGTGTTTTTGGTTAGCGATGCATTAAAAGTGTCTGTATTATGTACTCCACTTTCCTGCAACACTGTGGCAAAAACAGGGAATGTGCTCAGAACATTCTATTCAAGTAACTTGCAATGTTTGTTTTATTAGTTATCTGCAATCATGTTCTCACAACATTAGCACAAAAATGTTCTTTATACATTCATGTTCATGGAACGTTTTCTGAATTCTGTTTTTTTAAATGTTAATTCAGTGAACATTCAAAAGTAACGTTCCCATAATGTTTGCAAAATGATAAAATAGGATGTTCCTTTACATTTTAAAATCTGGATGTTTTGAACATTCCGAAAAAAAACTTTTTTTCATAACTTAATGGGAACATACTCTATTTTTCTCAGCTGGGACACGCAGGAAGCAAGTTTGTATTCTTTATATTGAGCCAAAAGGACAATCTGTGACATTTAGATTCCCTGGTTGGTCAAATGTTCTTTTGCTACGTGAATTGGCAGGAACATAAAGTTTAATCGCATCTTAAAACAGCTGTTTCTAGGCTGATGATATGAGTCTTGATCATTTTAAACCGTGTTGTCAACAGTACTACTCATTTCACTAGAAGCAAAACATGGATAAAATGACATGGTACACCTTTAAATTGGCTCCCGCCTCCCATCTGAGTGTGATTCAGTCAGCGTGAAAGTGTTTTAACTTGAGTTATTGGGGTCACATAAGGTAAAACACACGGGAAAATGCTGCGCTTGTCGTCCCGCGACTGCTTTCACTCAAATGCTAATGGTGTCTTTAGAAAGCGAGGCCGAGGTTACGTTCCTCATTGTGCCATTGAATGCAAATGTTGGATTGGACTGCTGCCACCTGTTGGCTCCCCTGATTGATTTCACGGAGTGCTGCGCTTTTGTTTATTTGCACCTTTGGTACCGAAGCGGAGAAGGTTGCTCGGTGGTTTCCTTCTGAAATTCCCCAGCTGGTCGGAAAGCCGCTCTTCTGAGTAATGAAATCTTGAATTCGACTTTTAAAATGAGAAATGTGAAACAAAAACATTGGCAAAAGCGCAGTCACCTTAATAGGCGTGCTTTGTCATTACAGTCCACACGATTTGACCGTAAGAATAGAATTTATGCTCCGTTTGATGTGCCTTTTGTGTGGGGAGAAACCGTATTCAGTCGCAGCTGCTTCGTTTAGGTCTGTGGCGTGAGTTTCTTAATAAGCAGAGTAATTTATCTTTGCCATTCGTAGATGGATGCAATGACAGCTCGGCAGGATGCCTATTAGTAGGTTTGCTGTAGCGCTGCAGCACCAGCATCAGACCTGATCAAACCTTGATGTTCTTCTGCTGCAGAACAATGTGTGATGAGAGAGAGGCAGACAGGAAGAGGGGACATCAGCCGACAGGGCTAATTCTGCAGAATGGGAGATGACACGTAATTATGCGGCATCGATCGGCAGGGAATACGCTTGATCATGCTGTGACTGTACGTTGGTAATTTGGCCCGTGGGATCTCTGAAAGTCTGAGTCAGAATAGTCAAAAAATCTTAGGCATTCATTAAAGTGAAGAAAGAAGTGACGCCTCACAGAATGCACCTGGATTTGTGTGAATGCCGCAGTGTGGCGAGATGCATGCGGTGCACAAATGTACAGCTGATGTGATTATATGTGCTTTCGGCATGTAACGCCATGATAATGAATGTGCATGGACATGCATGTGTCTTTTTTGCACTACTATTCAAAACACTCAAGTCATTGAAATGTGGTTCCAATTAACTTCAGCTCATTAATTGAATATGGCTCAATTCACGAGAACTTGAATGTAAGCTGTGATTCCAATTAAGAGTTTAAAATCTGATCTTAATTTGGATTCAAGGCTATTCTAGGCATTACTGTCCAGTTGTTCGTTAGGTAGTCTTCCTCTGGCAGATGTTGTGCAGTCTCGAACTAGTTAACTAATTAACTAGGGTTATTATCTGAGGTGTTTATGCATGCTGCAGTTTGCTGATTGGTCAGTTTGAATGTCTCTGGTCACACAGTCAAGGAAAGGATGAAAGAAGATTGTAACCAAAGCTGTGGTCATTCAAAACACTTAAGTTGTTGAAATGTGGTTCCAATTAACTTAAGCTCATTAATTGAATCTGGCTCAATTCACAAGACCTTGAATGTAAGCTGGGATTCCTATGAAGCACTGAACATTTTTTAAAATCGTTTCTTAATTTGGATTAATGGCTTTTCTTTAAAGATAAAATGTGTTTCTTTTCACAAAGTCAGAATATGGAAAATAGCTTTTAATATGTGATGTGACATACAGCGCGCCCGCCTCCACAGCTGACGTACCGCGCGCACAGTATTGACAAGAAAAGACAATTAATTTTTCTGAGTTGTGAAACTTGTATTTCTTAACGAGTTATTAAAGTGAAATAATGACACAGCCTGGGTACGCCATCATCTCATCTGCTGCAGATACTGTATCAGGACAGCGCGTTTGTCTGAGGCACTTTTTACTTCAAGTGTCTGACAGAAGCTTTTCTGAGGTGAGTACAATTTATAATAAATATGTTGATAAAATGTATAAAACAAAGTTCTTGAACTCTGGAAAGATGCTAAAACCCTTTTTAATATAATTGTTTTTATAGTAGCCTACTGGTGTCTGTGAGTTACCATGGCAACCGGGAACATCAGCTGCTGGAGAGGAGAGGATGCGTCTGACATTTCTCTCTGTTTTTCATCAGTTATACCAAAAAAAGTTCAACAACTGCCTCAGACTGGTTAAGTAACATTATCCACAGTCTACTTTAAGTACTTTTGTTAATATATATACCTCTGTGATTATGGTATCTTTACTTAATTATCTGAAATGTCTGCTAGCAAATGTTAAGCTAGCATAGCATATCTGTTTATAATGATGCTGAGCACGGAACGTCTTGAATGCTTTCATTCATCGCTGTATATCCTATGTTTTATTAATAATTTGAGTGTATTTTACTGTTCATATTTGTGTGTTTTTCAAAATAAACTGAATTCATTTCTAGTCTGTATTCATCATTCACAGCTGTTGGAACAGCCTTTAGGTTAGTTTGGGCATATGAGGACATAAATTAGGTTAAACTACTGCATGTCCGCCCATAGAAAATAATTATTAAAAAAATACTAACTGATCACCAGCACACAACTATTGATCCACGACGTTGCCACGACGTCGCAGTTACGAACTGGCAACGTCACAAAGTGTACTGCAGATTTTATATGTAATGTAATATAATATTTAGTATTACTACTGTACTACTCTCTATTCAAAATAAATGAAAAGAAAGGTTTGTTGTTTTTTCCCTGTTGTACCGAAATCGTATCGAACCATGACCCCGTACCGAGGTAGTACCGAACCGTCACATCTATGTACCGTGCCACCCCTAGTGTTTATGCATGCTGTAGTTTGCTGAATGTCTCTGGTTTGGTTTAGTCACACGGTCAAGGAAAGTTTGAAAGAAGATTGTAACCAAAGCTATAGTCTCTTTTCTCTCAGGGGGTGTTTACAGCCAAAAACTGAAAAATGTTTATGCTCCTTGACCATTCATTTACATGACAACAGCATTTTGGGGGCATGAAACCTGAAACGAGTTTCAAAGTGTGTTTTTGAAAACAATAGCATAATTTTATCTATGTAAACGACGAAAATGTGAATTTGTGAAAGTGGTGACATCATGCACATACGAATGTGCACGTGCGTAATTACGAAGAGATATTGCCAGCTACTGGCCTGGCATGAATAATACAGCATTTGTAGTCATTTTCGCAGATCTGTGTGAACAAAGATCATTTTGACAATTCTGTACATCTACGCCAAAATTTTCAAAAGCGCAAAGGAAAACCAGTTCCATTTTTAATACAATCAATGTCCTATAAACATACCCTCAGTTTTGCACTTGAATTTGTTTCTTTACCTGAGATGTTTTTCTAGGCAACTGTGTTAAAGATTCAAGCCCATCTGTCCTGAGCCATGAGCTCTTTATTCCTAAAGCTATGCTTTCTCTCTGTATTCTCTACCTCTCAGGTTTTATCATTATGATGTCAATATTTCTGACATCTTTTTGGCATCCTCACAGCCTAAAAAAATTAAGACCTCCCTATAAACATGCAAAAAGCAAATATGCTTGGCAACATACCAAAATAAAATGCAAAATAATATGCATTTTGTGTGTGTGTGTGCATGAGCTCCTAACTGAACATACATTTGTGCAAAAGTTTGGGATCAGTAGGATTTTTAAAAATGTTTTTGAAAAGTCTCTTATGCTCACCGTGACTTCATTTATTGATCAAAAATACAGCAAAAACAGTAATATTGTGAAATATTATTACAATTTAAAATGAGTGTTTTCTATTTAAATATATTTTAAAGTAATTTATTCCTGTGATCAAAGCTGAATTTTCAGCCTCATTACTCCAGTTTTCAGTGTCACATGGTCCTTCAGAAATCATTCTAATATGCTGATTTGCTGCTCAAGAAACATTTTTTGTTGTTGTTTTCAAAGTTGAAAACCGTTTTGCTTAATACTTTTTTGAAAACCATTTTCAACCAGGGTTCTTTGATGAATAGAAAGTAAAAAAAACCCAGCATTTATTTGAAGTAAATATTATTTTGGTAACATTATTAATGTCTGTTACTTTTGATCAATTTAATGCATCTTTGCTGAAGAAAAGCAAAAAACCTGAAAACAAATGGTTGAATGCTAGTGTGTCCATTTAAATGTTTATAGTTCAGAACAACTGATGAAAGTTGCATTCAAGTAAAATTTTAGTTTTTGTTTTAAAAATGTTATTTGACTGATCCATGCATGACTTCTGGTAATGAGAGGACACAAGCCAGGTGCAGAAATCATTAGTATAATGACTGTGACTGTGACTTTTGACCAGCGTTCTGTTCCTAAACCTAGTGAGCTTCCTCCACAGGCAGCATTTTAAGACACCACAGACGCTCCTGCCGCGGAGCCTGTTCCTGAAGATAGCAAACTTAATTATGCTCCCCCCTAAGATGCCTCGTTTTTGGCAAAATCTAGGCAGCCTTTTTTATCGCTCCCAGAATGCATTGCAACAAGCTTGCTTGTATTAAAATCAGTAGTTGTGTGCACTTCACCTAAAGAGAAAAACTGATGCATAGATTTGATGCCTATGCAGTGTGTTCAAATCAGCCACAACTTCCGTTTCAGTTGGGATGCTGTCTGTGTAGGCATCTCACTAATATTTGAGACCTACAGTTGACCTGCAGTCTAAAATCTCGAAATGGGAGCTGTGTAGCACCTTAACAATATTCAAAGTAACTGAACACTGATTAGGGTCTGATGGCATCTGTGTAGACTCTGATAAGTGCAAACGAAAGAGTTTTAATGCTCAGGTTGAAATTTCATCATTTCAGCCTGAGGTGCTTGCCTTTATTTCCAGACTGAACTATCTTAGTTGCATCAAAGATTTTAGGGAAATATTGTATCTTTTATCTCTTTGCACATACACAAGAGACTTCCTTTATGACTTCAATTCAGCTTCCTCTGTTTACTCTGCTACTAGATCTGCTTGAAGACACTGGTCTCTGTGAAAGTCAGTGCTGGGGCCCTTCATTGTATGGTAACTGTCCTCGCTTGCAAAAAGGAGGGACGGCGGCCAAACATGACTGGATTTGATTTGCGGCCAGGGCTCTACTGATAACCCCATCTATCTTAGTTGATTTGGCAAAAAGGGCCTCACTAATGACACTAGAGGGGGTGGCAAACCCAACATCCTTGACAGATGTCCAAATCACTGGTAAACAACAGAATACGGGTGAAAAGAAATAAAGGACCGTTTCGAATCGGCAGGGATGTTGAAAATGTCTGAAGACTTGCCAGGAGAGGAAGTTGAGCTTTGATTGGAGCTGGAAAAGGGCAATACAGGTGCATATTTTTCTTGTGAGGGAAAGATGTCGCCTCAACGAGCCGATGAAGATGGGCCATACGCCCAAGGAACGTTTAATCAGTCTTTAAATGATTTTTATGTCTCTGTGCACCTATCAGATGCTATTATAGTATGTTCACCTATTGTACATTTAAAATTCAGATTGTGCCCGCAATATAATAAAAACTAATTTAAAAGTGGGCACAATCTCTTTATAATATATTGTAATGTAATATAATATCTAAAAGTAGTCAAATACTGTTTGACCCTATAACTCCAGCACTCCCTATTCTAATTCTATTTTATCTATTTGTCTTCATTTAAAAAAATCTTTTTCTATTCTATCTACTTCTTTTCTTTAAAAAAATTAAACAAAACAACAACCTTGACTTGTTATAGCACTTGCATATTGTTGCTCTTTTGTTGGTTTTGATTGCTTCTATTATCTTTAGATAAAAGCGCCTGCTAAATGACTAAATGTAAATATAAAAATGGGCAGAATCTTAATATCACTAACTTGGACTTTTTTTTAAATTTTTTTTTTAAATAGTGCATAAATAAAATGTTAAGGTTGGCAGAATTTCTTAATTCTTAATCTTCTATGAATATATAAAATACAATTTAACAGTTGACAGATTTTCCTCATTCTTGACAGTAAATATAATTTAATATAATATAATATGATGATATATATCTAAAGGTGGGCAGAATCTTAATATCAGTAACTTGAAATTTTTCCTTTATTTTCCTTCTTATAAGTTTGTAGTCTAATTAAAAAAGAAAAATGTCCTCGTGTTCTGAAGGTTATGTTTTTAAAAACTTAATAAAAGATCAGATATTTCTGTGCAAGAGAAGTGCAAGAGACAAATTGATGTATAGAAAATGGAGAGAATAATGTGCATCATTTGAACACTTTAAATATCTTGACATTTTGCATGACACTTCCTATACATAAGTGCAATTCAAAATTAATTAGATTACATACTGTATGAGTGGTCTGGAATAGTGATGACATTATAATTTGTAGCTGCAAATGCCATTTTCTCTTGGACGCAATTTACAGAACTAGAATAGCACTAGAACATAAGCAGGCATATTTTTAAAGACTCTCCAGAAGTAATTCATTAGTCTTATCCTGCATTTGAAGAGGGTTCATTGTCAAAACAGCCACTTGTGTTTGGCTCCTCTGGTTCTCCTGTGAACTCTCTTAATCCCCACAGTGCTGTTCAGCCAGTGCACACTTATCATATTTGTCCAGCACAGGTGCCGGTTTCATAAAGCTGATTTACTGGCTCTGGACCGGCTCCGAGGAATTGAGCTTTGCTGTAAAGTGGCTGTAACCGTCTACAGCTGTTTTGGATGACACTCGCTTAATGTTGCTTTGGTCTCTGTTTAGCCTTTTGATATTGGTGATTATAATTGGGGATATCAATTTATTAAGAGTCTTCTTTGAAGGTGAACTATTATAATGCAGGGTGTCCCATAGAAATAATTTTTAGCCTTTTCTTTTGTGATCTGCATAGGCTTATAAATTTGAGTTTTTGATATGATACAGTAGGCTTTATAGGGTTAGTCTTACAGCTTTATTACAATGCAAAACTTTCTGGAAATGTAACTTCTGAACAGAAGCTGATTTGCTGGCGTTTCATCAATAGGTCCTGTTAGTGCATGACATCTAAATAGAAAAATACTCCAATTTAGCTAGAGGCTGTATGTGTGAAAGCATCTCATGTAAACCAAGTTGTATTCTTTAGTACTGCTTGCATCTATTAGAAAAAGACCAAAAAGTGCCGTTCTAATTTCTTCACAGATCAACATTCATGAGCATCACCGATTTTTCCCATCTCCCCCGTCTTTCCTTTTACAAATATCCCATTTCCTTTACAACAATATAGCATACCCCCTCCACACTTCCTCTGTGACAAGCATTTTCGTCTGTTGTGCCTGGGTGTCTAGATTGATGAGAATAGCTTTACTGTTTGACAGTCTGTTAGAAAACATTTCAAGGGAACGCTCTACTGACGCCCCAATATGGAAGCGCTGACAGCTCGCTGGTGACCCACCGCTGAGGTTTCTGAATACTGAGACGATTCCTGCTTCTCATCTGCATAATCAGACCAACTATGTTGACCGCGCTTTTTGTCTCAGTGTTTTGATTCGCGGTTACTGTAATTCACAGACAAGTCGGCTATATCTGTGTTCACACACTGATGATGATACTGATGTCAGTATTGCTTTGTTTTGGGTCGTGTAATGGCCCCGGGTACTTATGAGAATCTATCAGCCCGGTTTGTGAATTTGATAACACTATTCAAATGGCGTTTGAGTCAAAACAAAGGACATTTCATGTACTGATTTTGGTGGGATCAGGATCACTGTAGTTGTTAGTTTTGTTTGTAGTGAGCACATGATTGTATACTGAATATGAATTAGTACATTTATAATAAATGGCGAATGGAATGGAATGAATCCATATGAATCCACAAACTTTGATGTGAACCCAATACTAAAACAAGAAGTTAATTATTATGCTGACAACAGCTATGACAAGATATGTATGTATATACAAGATGTGGAATTGGTCACTTAGAACTCCTATTTATTGAAAGGGGAAGAGAAACTTGTTTGTGATTTTATGTAAGAATTTCTTGAGTGATATGTTCTAATAGTTCATTCACAGTGCATTAACTAAAAAAACATATTAACAAACACAATTTGTGATTTTAATAATGCATTAGTAAATGCTGAAATTAACTAAGATTAATAAATGCTGTAGAAGTTTTGTTCATTCTTAGTTCATGTTAAATAATGTAATTAACTAATGAACCTTATTGTAAAGTGTTACCATTTTTTAAAAATAATTTCAAAAGAACACTGTTTAAAAAATAATAAATAAATTATAGAAATTATATAAATAATAATAAAAAAATAATTAAAATATCTACTATTTTTTTGATGAAATTAGTCCTTGCTGAATAAAAGTATTTTATTTTTTCTTTTTGAAAAACAATACAAATAAAATATAATAAAAAAACTGATCTCAAGCGTTTAAAACATTCATAACATATAAAACCCACTTTTGATTCATTTAGTGGTTAATTGCTGAATAAAAGTATTTAATTACTAAAAGGACCGCAAATGTTTAAAACATTCATAACATATAAAACACTCATTATTATAAGTTGTAGCTGGTTGTGTCATTTTACCCAGAAAGTTGCCAGGAAAGGTCTAAATCCATAATGGACAATGGGATATTTAGCTTTAGTTGTAGTTATTGCTGGTCAAAATGGGAATCATTGTGAAAAGCATTGCACTGTACAACAGCTGTGTCCAATAGACACTCCTATCTGAGCAAGATTACGGTTCTCAAATGTTTTGCCCAAGTCTGTAGATAAAAACATTCTTTTCTGAAGTCATGTAAGGATAAACACAGACATGTTTGATTCGGATGGTATTACAATCACAAAGTATGACTGTGAAACTTGCGTTTACCCAGCATTCCCGGTCCGAATAGGGCTATTGATTCGATTTAAAAGCTTCTGTTGGTGCCGAGGCTGAATCATCTATCGATCAAGGGTGAACAGACAGAGCGTTGGACCTCTTGGTTTCACATCATTTAATACAGTGGCTAAAAGCGCTACAGCTACAACTTTCTTTTCCTCATGACTGGTTTGCTTCTGAAAGCGATTATTTTAAGATTGGGTTTGCTTATCTAAGATGAGTTAGTGTCTCAGAAATGCAGTCCAGCAGTCCAGCTGTTGTTTTTGGAAATCATTTGGTTTTAAAAACGGATTCGTGCCGCAAGTTGTTGGAACAGGCAAATAATCAAAGGCTCTTTCTTTAGAATGATTACTTCTTTCCAAAATATAATTCCAAGTTGCACAGCTATTGTTTTCTGGAGAAAGTTTCAGATCACATAAGGCAGATTGCTTTTCGACATATAGCAGAGAGTCAAGTGCAGTTCCATGGAAACTCGTGACGAGATTAGCTCCTCGAATAACAAGCAAAATCACGTGGCTCGTAGCAAATATCGAATGCTTTTGTGTTCTTTGAAGGCCACTAATGAAAAGCTTCCTTAAGATGCTGTCTTGAGTTGTTGCAGTGTATCTGAATGCATTAACAAATGTAGATTGGTATGATTTGACAAACGACGACGACTAATGCAAAACCCCTTGAACTGAGTAGCTTCTCTCAGGGACGACGCTTTCCGTTGTCATTTTTCATCATAATGCCCTTTTGCAATTGCAGGCTTTTTCATACGGTGTTCATACTGATGTTGACCTGCTGGGAGTGTACAGTGATGCAACACAGTTGAGAAAAGATGAACTGCAGATGATCAGATGCTCTGTCAAGTGATGACATTGATGCTTATACTGTATGCTAAGTCTCCTCTGAATTTTGGCAAGATGAAATTTATTTTACTGTTTGTGATTTAACTGTTCCATGTTAGCCTATTTGTCTCCTCACACATGCAGTAACATTAGGGCATCCAGTAACGACCAATAGTATACAGTGATTGAAATCAGTGTTAGTGTGAATGAGGCTTTAGACTTGGAATGGAGGATAAATTAGTAAAAAAAAAAAAAAAGAGGATAATTAGTAATTATTAAATTGTCCTGAATTTATATTTTTTTTACATTAATTTGTTCATTATTTTTATTGATTTTAATATTAAAATGTTCTTTTTTAATAATAATTCATTTATTTAGTTTTTTATTTTTTTCATTTACTTTTGTAGTAGTAATATTTATTTAATTTTGTTAATGACCTGATCATTATCTTTTATATTTTTTGGAAAATGTATTTATTTATTTATTTTTGTTTGTTTGTTTGTTACATTTGTAAATTACATGATCATTATCTTTTAAAATGTTGGAAAATATATATTTTTTGGATTGTTTGATCTTTCTTTCTGTACAGTTTTAATTTTTTGGAAACCCCTTTTTTCTTTTCTCTCTTTCTCTCTCTCTCTCTCTCTCTCTCTTTCTTTCTTTCTTTCTTTCTTTGTTAATGACCCAGTCATTATTTTATTTTGGTCTATTTATTTATTTATTTAGTTTTACTTTGTTTGGTCTTGAATTTACTTTTTGTTTTAATTCTTCTTCTTTTAGATTTTTTTTCATTTTTTATTTTTTAGACTTTTTATGCTAAATTATGCATTTCAGCCATGTATTCAGCCTTTTATTATTCCATTACAGTTTTGTTTGGTTATTTATTATTACCATTCATGTATTCCTGTATTTATTTCAGTTTGTCTTTGTGCCCCATCCTTCTGTTATTAAACAGGACGTGCTGAGCCCGTATTGGGTAGGTTGAAGCGTACAGCGGATGAAATGGGCTGTGTAATAAGTCTAATTCAAGCGGTGCAGCGGCACGAGCAGAACGCCAGTGAATTGGTTTTCCTCACGAGATCTTGAAGTTTTTTCAGTCTTTTCTATCTAATCAGCAGAGATTACAGCGAGCTTAACCCAGAAGAATGTGTGTCAGTCTTAATCCTGTTTTTAAGTGAGCCGAGTGAAAACATAATTTCTAAGGTCGATGAGGGCAACTCCTTTAGATGTGCTGGTAAGGACGATTTGTTGGTAAGGCAATTTAAAGAGTTGTGCCACAACGCAAGATTTTCCTCCAAATGGATTACTTTTCATTTCAATGGCCTGGTTTAGTTTCAGGCCAAAAGACAAGTAATATTAAAATCCGACAAGCCTCAGTGTAGGGGATTTATGATGATTATTTTTCTGCATATTTATGGCCGTTGCCGCTCTGCTGAGTTGGTCCAAGTGTTTGTGTGACTCAGTTACTAAGATATGTGTGATGAAAAGTACTGGTAAGAAAAGATACTTTATTCCAAGTGAACAAAGCTAAAGAAGTGTTCACACTGACAGCGTGTTCACTGGAGGTCACCAGGTCACTGTGCAGTTGGTCGTAGTGGGCGTCCTGCTGCTGGATGGCCTAAAGTTAGTGGTGGGCTGTATGACTGGCCAAATGCGATTTATTGCAGTAAAACAATATATCTTATAAGATTCTGACAAGGAATCAGCATCTTTTTGCTTAAAGTGAACATTCTGGAGGATAAAGTCTTTTATATATACTAATAAATTATATATGAATGAATTAGCATATGATTATATATGCTAATCTATTATAATGTTGTTATTTTTTTTTAGGATTAATAAACACACACACACACACAGTAGTGCATAATGCATATGTAATAAACAAGATTAATATTTTAAATAAGATTTCTTTAAATGTATCATATTAAATTGTGAACACAAACACATGAATTATAATGTTATGTATGTTTATATTAAGTTTATATTTGTAATATTTATTTTAAAACTTAGTTTTTTACATTTTATATTTATATTTTATAAAATATAACAATTAAATCTCTCTCTTGCTCTCTCGCTACACGGTATATATTGCTTCCAATTATATCTAATTTTAATAATGCAGTAGTGCATAATGTATTATATCATGAACAAGATTAATATAATGATTTTTTATTTTTTTAAATATATATTATTAAACTGTAAACACACAAATTATAATGTTATATATTGTTATAGTTATGTTAGTATTTATAATGTTTATCTAAAATGTTAGTATTTTTTATTTTTAAATTTGATTTTATATATTTATATATTTTATATAATACAATAACAATATTTATTTATTTGTATATATTTGTATTTTTTTTTTAAACCTATAATATAAATATAAAAATAGATACCGATCATAGATTGTCACGTAATATTTTTTTCTCACAGTAACATGCATTTGTCCTGGATCATGTCACATTAATGTTTAATATTTGTATTCAGTTAAAATTTTCTCTCTACAAGGCTACATCACACAGCAATGCTTGCCATCACTAATGTTACTCACTGAACATGACTGACATGCAGTTGCACTGTTGCTGTAAACAGGGCTTTATGCTTCGCATCTTTGGGCATAAAACTAGACTAAAGTTAGACTAAAGCTAGACAAGCTAGACATTTTTCTTTCGAAGAATGCATCATTTACAGCCATGCTTTTCAGTGTCTTGTAAATCAGAAGCACTGTATATGTGTGGTTGAATCTGTGGTTTCTAACAAGGTTCCACACTGCTCAGATAACAATAATCTAAGTGTGTGGACCTTGTTATAACTGTGTGCCATCTGTAAAAAAACCCCCCTGCATCTCCCATTAGTCCAAAACCCAGAATACAGTGTATGAACTTCTAGTTTAGTCTAAAACAGGGTTTCATTCTGACAAACATCTTCAAAGGTGTGCGACCCGCGAAGAACACAGCTCGTCTGTGAAATGAGCCTGTCAGTAAACAGTTTGGAAATCATGCGGTCTTGCTCACTTCATTTGTTTTTCACTGATCGGGTAGCTATCAGATCATGAAAAGACTTGGTGAAAATGCCCTCCAAGACACATTTGAGATGTATAGCGATTTCCGATCACTCAGGAGGTGGCTTGAGACACATACTTAGCCTGAAAGCATTTGATTTTCTTTATAACCTTGCAGCATGGGAATTGTAGAGGGGATTTATATCAGTTTTGCAAAGACCTGTTTTATGTGGCTAAGTATAAATGCAATATGAATACCAGTCAGTTGATGAAGATTATTTGATCAAGTGCTAGAATATTTCTGCCTGATTTACGCGACCATGAAAACGCATTTTGATTCTTTTGAAAGAAGCCTCTTGCTCAGAGAGACTGCATTTATTTGATCAAAAATGCAATAAAAACTGTAAATATTATTCTAATTTTATATTTAAAAGTGGAATTTATTTCTGTGATGTAAAGCTGAATTTTCAGGAATCTACTCACATTTATTATTATTGCCATAGCCTTTAATCAATTGTTAAATGCCATCAAAATGAGTTTATAATTATTTATAATTAAATTATTTAATTTAGCTATTGTTAACACTATATTTTCTGTCCACAATATTCACAGCATTTATTTGAAATCTAAATCTTTTGTGACATTATAAATGTCTTTTTTTAAAATTATTATTATATATATTTTTTTAATTTAGTGCATCTTTTCTGAATAAAAGTATTTATTTGAAAAATGGGCAGAAAGACAAAGGTGCAAGATGCACTTAACAGCTTTAGTGAGGAGAAAAAACTACATGAAGCACTGTGGATGAAAATTAAATTAAAAACTAAAACTGTTCATTTAAATTTATTTATGAGATCTACAGAAACAATATATTTTAAGGTTATTGAAAAATATGCACATATAAATTAATATGTAAGTATTTTCATTTGTAAGTACGTCATTTGTGCTTCATGTGAGTGGCTTGCTAAGATTCACTGACTGGCAATATAGTTTTCCATCACAAATTCTGTTGTTAAAGATGATTATTTTAAAAATGAGTTGAAATAATGTGAACGAATGGCTTCCACAAAATCATATATCAGTTAACAACCTTGTAGCTCACAGTAGGTCTATCTTTAAAGGTTTATAAGTTTATAAAATTAAAGTTTTACTAACTACTGTTGTGAGTTAGGCATATTTTTTTTTTCCCAGAAAGTTTTACTGTGCACAGAAATACGAAATAACCACACAGTTATTAGTGAATGAGACCCAATGTCTGTCAAATAATAGCCTCTGTGTTTTTAATTCAAATTTATTGGTTCTTCATTTGGTGTTTGATTAAAAAAAATCTGAAAATACTCTAGGAATATTTTCTGCCAATAGTCCTTGAGGGTTTTTCCAATCTCAGATGACATTTGAAATAAATTAGCTTTCAAAATGAGTAGTTTAGGACATGCCTTGCAGGGTTGTATGATTGTAAATGGCAAAATGACTTTCTTGACGTGACCGCTGTAAGTACACTTCACTAACAGGGTCTTCAGCGAAAGCGTTTAGTTGCTCTCAGTCCTCCTCCAGCACCAGCAGAGCCCTTCAGTGCCATTTGGATTCATCTGATGTCTATTAAAACATAATAGAAAGTTCAAATCTAATAGAAAGTGAGTAAATTATATGTGCTGCACTAGTCTTCTCTCCCTCAGTGGCTATATTTCTCCCATAATCAGATCAGGCACTGCGAGTCTACACTGTGTGGAAGAAGTGCGTCCCAACATTTAATAGCTAAAGGATCTCAGGAAGAGTTCTTGATATGCTCTCGGCGTGTTCCTGTCCCTCATTTCTTCTCGTATCCCTCTATTGGAGGAGGAGGTGATTTGTGGCCAAGTATGGTGACCCATACTCAGAATTTGTGCTCTGCATTTAACCCATCCAAGTGCACATACACAGCAGTGAACACACACACACACACACACACACACACACACACCCGGAGCAGTGGGCAGCGCTGTGCTGCGGCACCCGGGGAGCAGTTGGGGGTTCGGTGCCTTGCTCAAGGGTCTCACCTCAGTCATGGTATTGAGGGTGGAGAGAGCGCTGGACATTCACTCCCCCCACCTACAATCCCTGCCGGACCTGAGACTCGAACCTGCGACCTTTGGGTTACAAGTCCGACTCTCAGGACGAGCTGCCTCAGGGACGGCGCGGCTCAAAGCTGTGGCACGCGATAGAAGGGCTGTTTGTATGCTCGGCTAGCGAATAAGAGCCACTCTGAAGCATTCACAGCAACTATACAGCATCAGGGTGTCTTCAAATGAGGGTCTTGGCTGCTTTAGGCTGCATACAGCTTGAGACCGAACACACAAATCTGATCATTTGACAGATTTCATAGACTTGTCCTGTCTGTTGATATTCACTTAGACATAACTGACTGTATTGCTTGTATTGATTTTTTTTCTCATTAAGTAAAGGAGACTAAAATATGATATATATTAGGTTTTCTGGCTGCCAATGTATCTCAAAATTTATAATATAATATAACTGAATAAATCAATAAATGCATTAAATTGATTATTTTTAATTGATATCTTTTCTAAGAATAAAGAAGGGTATATTATATTATATGAGTAATTATAACAGTCACATTTAGTTTTGTTATTTAGAGAAGTACTTTACATGATGTTAAGATGAACAGCAGGAGAAATGTACTTAAAACAGTTAATTTTAGAAATAATCATTTTCATGCACAATAATTATATCCCAATTGATGTTATGTAACGATCAGTCGTTATGATATACTGTAAGATCAGCATCAGAAGTGATATCAGCAGAATTTCATGATTGCTATTGCCCGTCTTCAGTCAGTGGTCCAAGTCAGATGGCAAAAAAATCTGACCTCATTTCTCTCACGTTGTTTTTATACACATGTGACGAGATCCAGTCTCTGCCAGATGTCTGTGAAAAAATCTGAAGCGCCGGCTGACAGTGTGGCTTTTGTGGTTTAGATTGCAGAGAGCGAGATCAGGGAACAATTGCTTTAAAATTGCAGTCATCTCTCCTGACTGTCCCACAAAGTTGGCAAAATGGCTTGTATCCAGAGACCCAGACAATGCAAGTGAGTCATCAAGCATGCATTTGAGTATTTGCTGCCAGATGAAAAGCTGAAGGGATCGTGCATCGCTCACTATAATATTATTGTAATCCATACTGTCCACTTATGAAATGTACAGTCTTTCTGGAAGAGCAGCAGCCCTGGAGAGCCTGACAAAAGTACAACGAGCTGCAAGCCTGCTAATGAGACAAAAACATTAGATTTCTGCTAATGACTATTATATTGATATTCATATGCAACCTCATGCCACTGCAATCTATCGATGATTATTAGTATGATGAATGCGTGTTGAATGCATATTAGCTAGATGTTCTGTGATTTTGTTTTGATGTATAAATAATTCATCCAGTTCAGCCTCAACTATAAGTGGTGGTTTGACTTTCTGAAAAGGGTAACATTCTTTTTCTCTTTCAAAACCTTGATCTGTTTGTTTGAGCAGCCTGACATAGTAACATTGACTCAAGCAGTTGCATGCTTTTGGAGTTTGTCTGTCTTGTTTATTACACGATCATTAGTGGTGCTAAGCCAGGCATCAATATTAGCTTATTATTCCTCATGCTTTTCACTTTTGCATGTGATTTACATTGATGTAGAGACCCAAGCTGTAAGAGCAGAATATCAAAGTCTTGTGATGCACTAGTAAGCAATTACTGTACATGAAGCACCCTGGCAACTCCATAACAACACACTAAATGGTATTTAATGAATTTATGTTATGAATATATTTAGAAAACCTTATGAAACATACCAGCAAAGTGCAGTCCCGTTTGGTGTTGCAAGTGGCATTGAAATTACACACTTCATCTTTTAGGTTTCAAGATGGGATGCATGAAAATTGAATAGTATGAAAAATGGAGAGAGAGAGAGAGAGAGAGCGAGAAAGCTGAAAAGAATTGTCAAAATATGAATGAAATAAAGCATTTGCATCCAGTCCAGGAAACCTGTAATTCACAACACTGCAATTACAATCATCTTTCATGTGGAGGAAAAAAATGCAATAAAACGTCTGTAAGGAAAGCAAAGTTAATCCATAAATATTTTTTCAGTGTGGTTTTGCCTGCGGTTGCAAACAGTTCATTTACACATGTCTTTTAATTAAACCTCATAATCAGACTGCAATCACAGAAAACCATTCACACTTTTTTCTAGGAAACATTGTTTTTATGGAATGGAAGATGTATTGAAAAGTGCACAACCAAAAAGCTTAGGCTTTTTAAGAGTTTTTAAAATATTTTTGAAAAGTATTTATTCTCACCAAAACTGCATTAATTTTTTCAGAAATAGTAAAAACATTTAATATTGTGAAATATTATTACAATTTCAAATAACACTTTTCTAGTTGAATAAATTTTAAAATGTAATATATTCCTGTGATCAAATCTGAATTTTCAGCATCATTACTCCGGTCTTCAGTGTGACTTGATCCTTCAGAAATCATTCTAATATGCTGATTTGCTGCTCAAGAAACATTTCTGATTATTATCAATGATGAAAACAGTTTAGCTGCTTCATATATTTTTGTAGAAACCATGATGCATTTTGTTTCATTTTTTTTTTTCCAGGATTCTCTGATAAATAGGAAGTTCAAAATAATTTATTTGGAATATTTTTTTGTAAGAACATAAATCTTAATTAATGCAGCCTTGCTTAATAAAAAAATATTTCTTTTTTCTTTAAAAAAAAAAAAAAAAAAAAAAAAATCATACTGTCTCCAAACCTTTAAATTGTAGTGTTTTAATGCCAGATCATGTATTTGTTAAAGGAACAGTTGGTAGAGGTCATTGTTACTCATGCTGTGTCATTCAATGCACGTGTTGTTGCTCACACGACATTCACCTTGTTAAATGGATGTGTTTTGTTCGAGTTAGAGCGTTTCATCACATTATGTACATATCACGACCGCAACGTTGGCGGTTTAACAGTACACAGTGATTCACATGTGAAAACGCTGCCAGCCGAGGCTGATTGTAACGCTGGAGCAGAATCCCATGTTCCCTTGTCACCTTTTTCCTCTAAAGCTGAATCCACGAGTCATGCACACCTTCACAAATTGACAGGTTTTGGCTGCAAATCGCAGGGACACTATTTGTCTGCTACTGACATAAAGTGCTCTTTTGCTTGTCACCAGGGAACTCATTGGTTGGGCAGCTGTGAAACCTGTGTGCTTAGCCAGAAAAAAAAGGTCAAATTCAGCTAATTCTAGAGTCAGGCTAATTTGAATGTTGTTGTTTTTTTTTCCCCTCGTTCGGCTGTAAGCCTTCTGTGGGCAGATTGTCGTCAGCACAGTTTCCCACAGAGAGATTTCCTTAGGGTCGCATTGTAATTGTCACAAACTGTAAGGATAGCAAGGGAAATGCTGCAGTGCCATTGTGAGCATCTAAAGCCTGTGTTTCTCAGTTTACTTACACAACGCTATGAAGGTTTGGCATGCTACTGGCCATTTAGCATAACAATATTTTAGGGTTTTAGGGAAAGGTTTGCAGACAGTGAAATGCTGCATTGCTCAAACATCCTTTTATCAGGAGATGCAGATGAGGTTGTGGGAAGTCTGTATGAACTGCATATTGGATTTTTAATTTATTTTTTAAATGGTTTGACGCTCATTTTTACAGCAAAATGTGGGATGTTAAGATTTTTTTTTCTTTTGAAAAAATAATACTTTTATTCAGACACAAAAGTGACACTACAGACA
Organism: Tor tambroides; assembly: GCA_021397915.2. Lineage (NCBI taxonomy): Eukaryota > Metazoa > Chordata > Actinopteri > Cypriniformes > Cyprinidae > Tor > Tor tambroides. The sequence goes on along the minus strand of JAFVLL020003491.1, from coordinate 48,757 downwards.
GTTATAATGTTACCAAAGATTTCTATTTCAAATAAATGCTGTTTTTGAATAGGTTTTTTTTTTTTTTGAAATTTTAGATTCATCAAAGAATCCTGAAAACGGATGCACCACGGTTTCCACCAAAATGTTAAACTAAAATATTAAAATATTAACTGATTTCAACATTGATAATAATCAGAAATTTTTCAGCAAATAGCAAATCAGCATATTAAAATGATTTAAGTTAAGATTCTGCTTATCAAACAGACAGCAATGTGTAAAAATTAAAGGCGTTCATTCTAATACCTTAAACTCTACAATGGGTGTACCTCAAGGATCAATACTAGGCCCTTTATTATTTAGTTTATACATCAATGATCTCCCACAGCAGTGCGAAGGGATACAAGTGCAAATGTATGCTGATGATACTGTTATTTTTACACACACGAGGACTGCAGAGTTAGCTGCTGAAAAGCTAAATGTTGCTATGGAAAGGACAGTGGTTAGAGCAATCCTGTCTTACCCTGAACACTGGTAAAACAAAAGGGATGTTTTTTTCTAAAATGAAGGCGTGTTTTTCCAATACAGATATTTTTCTAAATGGCGAGAGGATAGAAATTGTCACTGAGTTTAATTATCTAGGTTTAACGCTGGACTCAAACCTTAGTTTTAAAAAAACATGTAAAGAAATTAGTGAGGACTATAAAATATAGTTTGATAAATTTCAGACAAATTAGACAATGTCTACCTACTGATGTAGCTAAGACTTTTATGCATGCTACAATTTTTTCTCATCTGTCATATTGTCTGACATGTTAGGAGAATCTAAAATATTCCTGTTATTGCTCATTTAACATGCTGACATTTTTGCCATGCTAGGTTTGTAGAATTATAAGTGGAAAAAAGGAAAATGATTGTAGATAATAAAAAGTAAAGCAGACACATTCTGTAGATTTGTAGTTGGCCTGTTTCTGAAAATAATAACTTACCGTATAAAGCTAAGGACAGAACGTATATGACGTGTATTGGTGGATAAGCCAACAGAAATGACTCAAATGTCACGGCTGAGGTTGTCTGTTCTAATGCCAAGTAAACGGCGCTGTGTCGCAGCACAATCTTTGACACGTAAAAAGCTTTTGGAAAAGGCCATCATGGGTGACGCCACCAGTGACAGGAGCAACAGAAAAACAGCAGTGAGGATGTTATGGATGTGCACCTGCAAGCTGAGCTTTATGGTGTGTGAGTTGAGTTTTAATCTACTAACCAGTGGGAGTGAGTTGTAAGAGACTGTGATTAGTGTTGTAAATTAACCAAAAGGACTCTACTGAATCACCAAATGGTTTTAAACTATGCTTAACCCCTGTTTTATAAGTAAACATAGTTGTATTAGAACACTCTTTATGACGTGAGCTAAACTCATAATACATGTTTCTCAAATTGTTGTGAAGAGGAGAAAAATCCATGAGAGGACCTGCTGAACATCACTTTAAAAGCTGCTCTGCAATTACACGAGCTTCCCTTCAGGACACGGACAGCGAAGATTTCACTCCACGTCAATTAAAGGAGGGAGAGCTGTCAGACGAGAGGCGGATAATTACGTTGTGATGTGGATTCAGCAAGTTCTGGCTTCTATTAAACCTGATATCAGATAACGCTATGATAAACGAGTGCTGATTTGATTTAGTCACAATGCGTTCTGGCAGAAATGCTAAATTTGATTTTGCCACCAAAATATTGTACAGCCGTGCCTTTTAGTCATATAAGACTGTACTTCATAAACACAATGCATTTGATAAGTGTAATTGGAAACTGCATGCTTGGGTGCACGGAGAGACCACATTTGCATGCTGATATACTTCAAACTTTTTTAAAAGCGGCTATTTATCTTATTTTTGTCAAAACAGAGTCTGGTGATGTCAAAATCGTATTACTGTACTACTCTGACTGTTTCTGCAGTATGTATTAACGTTTCCAAACTCTGCAAAACAAAAGCACGCTGCAGAGAATGCTGTATCCCAGAATGCACTGCGCAAATGTATTTCAAATGCATTCAAAAAATGTCTTGTTCTTGTCTTACACTGCAAAAAAAAACCCAAACAAACAAAAACAAAACACTTTATTTTATTTATTTTTTTTTTTTTATGATTGCAAATATCTAAACATGAAGTAGGACAATGACATAAGATTTTAACCCTCTGGTGGTGCTTGTGTGGCCGTTTTTTTTTTTTTTTTTTTTTTTTTTCATGAAATGAATGCACTATATTTTAGTTTAATATTATTTGTATTTAATATTTTGTATTTTAAGGGGATTTTATGGTGCCAAATTATATTTATAGAATAGTTATTATCCATTAATTACTTTTTGAGCATAGACCTAAAAATGAAATTTCCAACTTAAACAGACATAATGGAGCACAGACTTAAGTTTAGTCGCTATTTAGAGAAGATACTTGGAAGATACTTATTGCTGAAGTGGAAAAAGTTTAAAAAGTGAAATTAAATAAGTTATAGAAGATTATTATGAAAAATGCAAACTTTAAAAATACTAATTTGAAATTTTAAATGAAATATATATTTTCTAAAATATGTTTTACTCTGGTACTATATACCAAATATACCATAAATCCAAACAAGTTGTGTTCCAAATTTGAGGTTGATATCACAAAAATGAAAAAAAGATTTTGTTTTTTGGGGCACAGTATAAAACATTTACACTAGAAATTTGCTTCTTGTTTATTTCCAATGCGGGACCATTTAACCTTTTTTTAAAAAAATAATGTCCATGATTTCTTTTATGTGTGTGTGTGTGTGTGTGTGTGTGTTCAAATGGCAAGTGCAAAAACCTTTACCAAGTACAATTCTGATAAAGTAAAGAATTCTTAAAAAAAAAACCCAGAATGTCATTTTTTTTCTTGTTTGTTTTGTTTAGCAAATAAGTATTAATATCTTAAGTAATTTTGTTCTTTAAGTAAATGTATCTTGATTTAATAATGTTTAGATATTTTTACAGGTAAACAAGACAAAAATACTAAGAAATCATTTTTGCAGTGTATTTGATGACATTTTTAAACAACATTTAATAAGAAAACATTTATCAGATGAACTACACATGCATCATAATGAGGCCATTTGACAACGTACTATAACATATTTCAAATTCCGTAGTCATCAGTATTCAGTGTACATCATGTAGTATGCAGTATGCATATGTTGTAGCATGTGGTGACCAGAATATTATTTGAGAAATATGACTGGAATATAAAACTCTGAGAGTCAAATATCTTTGCTTTCTGAACTGCATACTGCAGATGCTGTCATGCAAATGGAAATATATTTACATAACCACTAGTAAAATCAATTCTTTAGGTGAATTTCACTTGCAAACAAACTACGTTTACATAATTCATTTCTGCAACATGTTTCTTCCTTTCATCATGACACTTGTTTCATTGTAGTTAAATCCCCAAGAGTTTCACATCGTATTTACCCTGCATCAGGTCCTTTTTATGACGATAACTGCAAGCAAGAGCAAGATTAAATGAGTGACACTTCATGTGAGGTGCTTGTACAAATGAAATCTTTCTGCAACAAAATTAAATGAATCAGCAGAGCAGGGCCCATCATCTCAGATGAAGCGTGGGAGGTATTTAACTAATACACGACGCTTTAATTCCACCCTTCACTTCCGATGTGCACTGTAAAAACAACTTGTCTGCACAGCAAAATCATGAACAGGCAAATCATTTGCGTGAGTTGAATAATTAGATTCTTGCTGCAGCAACATAAAGAAAAGGTGAATCCTGTCTGTTAAATTTCTCTTAATTTTTGAATTGTTGTTGTTGCAGCAAAAGCAATATTAAGTGACTTTAATATTTTGTACTGTAAATTGGCTGGACAATGAGAGCTCTTTGCATACTGTGGATAGAATTTCCAATAATTTTTAGAATAATCAAATGTTTAGAATAATTAAGATTTTAAAAAAAAGTTTTTGAAGTGGTTTCTGTTCACCAAAGCTATTTGGTAAAAAAATACAGTAAAAATAGAAATATTGTAAAATATTATTACAATTTAAAATAACTGTTTTCTTGAATATATTTTAAAATGTAATTTATTTCTGGGATTCAAAGCTGAATTTTATCTCCAGTCTTCAGTGTCAAATGATCCTTCAGAAATCATTCTAATATGCTGATTATTATTAATATTATTAACAAAATTGAAAACAGTTTTTGCTGCTTAATATTTTTGTGCAAACTGTGATACACTGCCATTCTTTTTTTTTTTTTTTTTTTTTAAATATACATATTCATCAAAAAGTCCTGGAAAAAGTACCACAGTATCCACAAATCTTTTAAGCAATAAAAACTCTTCTACATTATTAATTATTGAGCACCAATAATAATGGACCACTAACTCAGCATATTAGAATGATTTCTGAAGGATCAAGTGACAATGAAGACTGGAGTAATGATACTGAAAATTCAACTTTGATCACAGAAATAAGTTATATTTGACAATTTATTCAAATAGAAATCAGTTCTTTTAAATTGTAATAATGTTTCACAATATATCTGTTTTTACTGTGTTTTTGATTAAATAAATGCAGCCTTGGTGAGCAAAAGAGTCTACTTTCAAAAACATAAAAAAATCTGAATTATTCCAGACTTTTCACTGACTAGCAGTTACAAGAACTGCACAGGTAACCATCTAATCACTTGTGATCATTTAGGATGCAAATAGAGTCAACATGTCCTCTATCAAGACACCATTGTGTCCTTAAGTTCCTTTTAAGTGCACGTTGTGAGTCACGTAGCACCTGCTAAATGACTACTTGTTTTGCATTAGAACATTCGCACGCAGCAGAAATCAGATGCACGACTTCATTACTGCTAATACCACTAAGAAACTAAACAGCAAGCCCTGCAGATTAAGAGGAAGATGTTGGTATGACTGCAGCTGTGTCACTCATGTGTCTCTATAATGACACTCGTAATTAAAAGCGCATCAGTGTCCTCTCTTAAGGATGTGAGCCAGTGACAACAACAGCTTGGCAATCCATTATTCACACACCATTGCAACCATAACTCCAGCCTCACCGTCAGAGGAGAATCCGACAGGGAGCACAGCAGACAGAGATCTCACCCCTGCAGAGGAAGAAGAGAGAAACAATTGCTTCTGTCCCATGCTATTATGAAATACAGAATAGGACTGATTGGATGCCAGTCATTCTGATTAAACTTTTATAATAGGCCTACATATTAATATAGCATTTCAGGGACAGTGCCTTGATTTTATTTGATTTTTTTTCTACTTTTCATTCGAAGAAGACATTTAGCAGGCTTTGTTTCTCCATTTAAATGGGCAGACTCTATTTTGTCTTAGTAATTTAAAGTGACTTGCAGTTAGGCGGAATGATTTTATTTAGTTTATTTATTATTTATGAATAAAGACAAAAAAAATCTGTTTCTTTATCGTATTCTACTTTCTCATCTTTTCACATCCTTGAAAAAAACTGAACTGAATTAAATTTTTTTTATAATTATTATAAATTAATTGTATGTCAGTGTGTACATCTATCTATCTATCTATCTATCTATCTATCTATCTATCTATCTATCTATCTATCTATCTATCTATCCTGTTTCAATATATAATGCTATACTATCTTCAATATTAATACAATGGTGAAATTTGACAAAATCAGTCTTTCAGGATGATTTTATGAAAGTATTTCTTTTATTTTCTAAAGAAAGGGAGCCACATACATACTGAGGATACAGATAGAAATACAAATATCAACATATCTTTTATCTCTGGTCCGGGATTTCATAAGTCTGTACATGTGAGCATGGCAAGCATTGTCTTTTTTTTTTTTTTTGGCTGATATTTGTATGAAATGCACGCTGCAAGGCACAGCCAGGTGTGGACTGTGATCACAGAGAATGATGAACATACAAAAGATGAGTGTGTCACAGTGTGCTTGATGTGTCGTCATAATGGAATCTTAATGAAGAAATTTTTCAGGTTCAATATAAATAAAGCTATATGGTTGACATCTGTGACATGATGAAAATCATTTCCACTTCAGTCCTTCAGGATGTAAAAACAAGCACAAGGTGCATTTACCCAAAAGCTCTTACAGTGGTACCCTGTTTGGTTAGTCATTAAAAAAGGATAAATGTTAAAATAAAAGGTTTTGAAAGTAAAGTGACCAAGACTTGAACATAATTTGTGTTCACATGAAATAACATGAAATGACCTTTTCTATACAAAGTTTTATGCAATATAAAACTCCTCAAAACCTTCAGAGTGAATTCTATTGTAAGTGCATCAATGTAAACGAGCTCAAACTGGTCTCATGTTGAGCTTGTAATAATTTGTTAACCAGGGTCATTACTGGCACTCTTTATACACTAATTATGCATTTACCACCGGGCAAGATTATTGTATGAAAGCAGACATGAGTAGAAAATAATCTGATGTCTTTCTGCTTTCATCCAAAGCGACTTACAAATGAAGAACCTCACAAGCAATTTGACATAAACCAATGTTTTTTCTTCTTCCTTGGAACATTAAAAAATTTTGTTATTCATTTCTCACAAGTGAATTAGAACTGGGGCTATACTAAGCACCAAAAAGGAGGAACAATACAATAACACCCATCCGTACGAGTTGTGTCCGAAGTTTCAAAGTCCTCTATGAAGCCATGAATATAATGTATTAAATCCAAAAGCATCAGAAGTCTTGGAATATAGTACCACTTTTATGGTACTCTTTGAAGCAGCAGTTCCTATTCGTATGAGTCAGTTCGATATCCTGAGGTTCTGATCAGGTTAAATCGCCCAGTGTACTTTCATGGCAATTTGTACAAGACAATGTCTCCCTATGGTTGAGATCATGTCACAGAGGTTGTCAATAGAGTTTAACTTGTCTTAAACCTTGGAAACATTCCTTGAACTTGCTCTCAAATGTGTCTCCAGTCATTGTGATCTTGCTTACATGGATGATGAGTGTGGATGCAGGTGTGTGTCTGTTTTCCTTGCATTCATGCATGATGTGTCCGGTATTAAATTTGAAGGAGGAGCAGTTTATCTTTCATACAAACATTCACAAGCACATATTCAGTCAGTGCTGTTAACCTCTAACCACCCCATCTGCCTCCTGGGTTAATGTACATACAGATCAACACTGTCGCAGTACTGAATTACTTGTCATTGGGGTCCAAAATCTGTCACTACTAAGAAATGCTTCTATTTTGCATTTTTTAATTTAATTTGGTAAATGATTTTCTTTGCATATTGTATTATTAGCATGACAAATTTAGTGGAAAGTTTAATTGAAAGTCTGACCTGGAAAATTAACATAAATTTAAGGTCAATGTCATTTACTTGCATTAATGACCCTGAAATAAGAGACTTGATGAAACTACTTGACGAGCACATTTTGTTTCCTCTAGCTAACAAGAAATTAGGACTGGACATACTGAAGAGTTTCTTTCTCCCCCCCCCCCCCCAGGTTTTAAAGGAATAGTTCATCAAAAAATGAAAATTTGCCAAAGATTGATCAGGCCATCCAAGATGTAGATAAGTTTGTTTTTTCATCAGAACAGATTTGGATACATGTAGCATTACATCACTTGCTCACCAGTGGATCCCCTGCAGTGAATGGGTGCCGTCAGAATGATAAAAAACATCACAATAATCCACAAGCAGCTGAATCCATTAATCAATGCCCTGTGAAGCAAAAAGCAGCATGTTTACAATCAAAATCTACTTCATTATAACCGTTTTGAACTCTTTTGCTTGTTTTCACTCCAGAGGATCCATTGGTGAGCAAGTGATGCAATGCTAAAGTTATCCAAATCTGTTTTGATGAAAAAAGAAAGCAAACTTAACTTCATATTAGATTGCTTGAGGTGAGTAATTTTTCAGCCGTTTTTCATTTTTGGGTGAACTATTCTTTTATGATTTGCTTTTCGTTTCTGTGGCTTCAAATTTTTTCTAATGTGAGCCAGTAATGGAAAAATCAAAGGATAACGTGGAAACAGAAAAATGCATAAACTGAAGTTCAAAACATCAACAAATGCAGTTTTCTGGTACTGTTGGTTTTCTAGCTTTATAAAGATAAAGACAGAATGTAACCTCACAGCATTTCAATGTTTTTAATAAGAACATAAAGAACAACTATGCTTTGAAAATCCTACTTTTCACACAAAAGACATGTCCTTAAATTTATCAAATGTGAGGGTTGCTTGAGAGAGCAAAAACTAGGCAATTTGTCCTTGACCCTTTTCACACATGAGCTCAAAATGCAAATCAGCATTTACACCTTCACCATGTGTCTACTTCAGTTCAATCATAATGGTACAGAGCCTTGAACATGTTCAGCTAATAGAGGCCTCTGATAATTGCATCATTTGCGTTTTCACCATCAGACTAGTTTTGCTTTAGAAGCCCAAAGTCGTTGTGCACACTGAGAAGTGGATGTGGAAAAATCCTTTTAATTTGACCAAAAAGGAGACCAGTCATTTCTTGGGAGGTATGCATGTAAGACACTCCATCATGCTTTAAACCGAGAGGCATGATTAAGCAACCGAGACGGCCATTTTAATTCTTTATATATTCTATAAGTATTCTTATACTTCTGAGTAAAGGATTTCTAAAAAAAAATCAATAAGTCAGGGGAGAGCCGTTCTCCTAATCTGAAATCTGTGAATTATTTGGCTTGTTCTTCAAGAGGATGTGAAATGTTACTAAGTAAATTGCACAGAAACCCCCACAGTCAGACCATCCCTGCAGTGACATTGATAGATTGTGTGTTCTTGGCAGACACAGCTCTCCCTAAGAGGATCTGATAACATGAGACTTTAAGAGTGGCAATTTCTCACTAAAGGACACATGATGGCACACAATTCAATGGTTCGTTTTACATCTTTTCTCACGGAGTTTGCATAGGCAAACCTAACTATCGCTATTGCTCAGAATTAAGAGCTGTTTTAGTGCGTGACTCATCCATTTGTGGCTCATCCACAGCATTTGTACTTCGGACATGAGATACCACAAATCACGCGGCTTGTCGAGGAGAGACGTGCTATTACTTTTCTAAGTGATCTGACTTATGATTTCTGCCTGGCAGGTGATCAAACAGGCAAAAAATTCCCTCAGATATTGAAGAAAGGGCCTAAGCCTTTAATCTAGAGATCAAAATATCATAGAGACTTCCATGTGGGCCTTTATTACATGGGGTAATAATCCAGAACACCATAGCAATGTACTGAAACCATTTAGTACACCTCAGCAACACCATTGTTTTGCACATGGAAGCTAATTACACTCTTAATAATAAAGGTTCCAAAAGGAGTTTTTTTTTTTGTGTTTTTTTTTTTTGTGGCAATGCCCTTTAAAGAATCATATTTGGTTCCCCAAAGAACCTTTCATGGAACATTTCTTAAGTTTTTCTTAGTGTGAAGAACATTTTAATTATCTAAAGAACCTTTTTCCACTATAAAGAACCTTTTGTGGAATGGAAAGGTTCTAAACTCTTAAAAATATGGCAGTGGGTGTGCATAATCTCTCCGGTGACTTTCTGTCCATTTGCATTCATTCATTGATGTACTGGTTGCGTTTAGCTACATTACTACATTGGTTTGTCCTCCTGTTGCACAGACGAACTTGTTACCTTTGGCTTGTTTCAGCTGTACAGGATACACACTACCTTTCAAAAGTTTGCAGTCAGTAAGATTTTTTTTTTTTTTTAAATAGTTTCTTAATCTCACCAAGGCAGCATTTATTTGATCAAATGTACAGTAAAACAGCAATATTATTACAATTTAAAATAGTTGTTTTCTGTTGTAATGTATTTTAAAATTTAATTTATTCTTGTGACACAAAGCTGAATTTTCATCATCATTATTCCAGTCTTCAGTGGCAATCATTCTAATATGCTAACTTTATATATATCAATATTTAGATTTTTTTGCACCCTCAGATTCCAGATTTTCAAATAGTCTTGGCCACATATTGTCCTATCCTAACAAACCATACATCAACGGAAAGCTTATTTCTTCAGCTTTCAGATTGTATATATGACCCCAACATAGTCTACTGTAAATCTCCTTGTAATGCTGAGTTAGAAAAATCTAATGTGATGAATGTATTATGGTTACACATACAGTAAGTGTGAAGATCGTAGAAAGGTTGATGTCAGTGGTTCTCAACAGGACCCAGATTTTACATTGGAAATTAATAGTGACCCGACATGATACCCAAATTGTTTATAGTACAAAAATTAAATAAAGTCCTTAAATTCAAACATTAAAATGTAGTAATAATATTTCCAAGAAATGCTAAGGCCCAACAATATGCTAAATTATTAATGTGACAAAAGCTAGCTATTTTGGTTTCTAAAGTATGATGCCCTAAACAGACAAAAATTCACCATATAAAACACGTAGTGGTCGACACAAACCCTGTGAACCCGTATTTAATGTAGTGTGGGTCATATTTTCCTCACATTTAGTAGTTTGTTCATGGTTTTTGAGGATTATGTCATGCAGCCTCTTCATTTTTGGCTTCTCGTTCTGTCTAGTGGATGAATTTGTGCCAAAATACTGCAGAGTTGGATTGCACACACATTTGACACCAAAAACAAAAGTATTTATTTTGCTGTCTCAACTATGAATGATTATATGGTTAGCTGCGTTTTATTATTTGTCCACAACCCTGATCAGAGCAGACGTGCAACCCAATAGTTGAGAACCACTGTTTTATGCCATGCCAAATTTGCAGCACAAAATAATGATGGTGTTGAGAGGAAATGTCCAGCGTGTTGATCAGATGTCAAACGACAGAAAGGCATCCAGATGCAGTTGTTTCAAAAACATGAAGTCGATCTCTCTTTGATTCATCACATTCAGATGATATGTTGCTCATACAAAAATAGTCAGCTAACTTTTCTGTCTGAACAAAGAGAAAGGACTCCTAAAAAATCCAGAGAAAGTGGAAATTCCAGCTTTAAACGGAGAACAAAAAAGCACATTCACGACACACATACGACACCCACAATTCAACTCTCCCGTAGTGCGTCCAAGTTCAGCCAGGGTTGAAATCAAATCACAGTGGGAACTCGTGGTGAGGTTACAGTCCTTGAAAACAGGCTTTTCTTCGTGATGATTTCACAGCAGTCAAAAATATCTTCTGTTGTTCTGTAGTCCTTAGAAACATCCTCGTGGGCTGTGCTCAATTGCGCAATTACCGTCCACTGATCACGAGAGACGTTTCCGTTGGTTCGGCATGAATAGTTTGTCACATCACTACACAACACAAAGGGATGAACAGGACGGGAAGTTGGACGGTGGGCGTCGATTCCTTGGGGAGAGCAGGTAGTAGCTATCATACAGCAACAATGGCAGCGTCGAGAAACATTATGGATAGATTTGCCTCACGTGCTCGCGAGCCCCATTGTGGGGGACTTTTATTGTTGGTCGAAGTAAAAACCAAACCGGTTCGACTCGAGGACGGGGTGTCAAATTGATGCCGTATCTGCTTGCTTCACTTTTAAAAGAGTCCAAAATGAGGGGTTGAGGATGTGTGCCGCCCATTCAGCCTAATTCGTTCTCTTTTTGTGTTGGAAAATTCTCAGCGCTGAAGCGAAATCCAGGAAAGGCTTTATCTGAGCCGCTGCAAATCATAATGGGCAGTGGTGCATTTTCTCACGGGCCCCTCAGTGAATTGTGGATATGTCTCCCATCCAGGCCCCTGGCAGCGGTCTGGGATACGTGTATGCATTCTGTGAAAACAAGCGAGAATGCATTAGAATTACACGACAAATATAGCATTGTATCGGGCACTTTTCCAGCACAATTGGAATGAACTAAGCATGTTGTTTACACCCAGACTCAATGCATCCAAACAAATTAGCTTTCAAATGTGTTTAATTTGATAGCGTTCCCAAGATGATGTTTCTTGTGCAAACAATGCTCTGCTTTTAATCGAGCTGAGCTGTCTTTGACTCCGGTTGAAGAATCAATTAACTGTCACAACTATATATTCGGTATCTTTCTTCCTGCAGCCAGGAACATTTTTAAAAAGCATGTCATTTTCCAATTAACTTCTAGACGGCGCGTTCGCGAGATGAGTGGTTCACTTAATGCGCGTAAACATGTTTCGCACTCGCTCATCTTCATGTAGAAAGTAACCTGTGCTGTGAACAGCTCTTCATGTTTAAAACAGATGAAATTAAAACGATCCCTTCTGTTAAAAAAATGCTGCGCGTACATCGCCGTTTTGCATTAAGTGCGAGTGACCGCATGCATGCAAATCATTTACATTCTCTGCGTCTTCTCAGAAACATGAATACAGTTTGTCCTTTCATCCACCCAACAATCTTTTTTGCGTAATTATGTGCCAAACGGAGGAGTTTACATGCTGTTTTTTATTTTGCAGTGTTAGTTGAATATATGATATTCATTCTCTGTGAAGACACAAAAACAGTAGGGGTCTAATCTCTCAATCGCAGGGCTCCACGGAGAGTCGTAATTATTGAGCTTATGAATAAATCATATTTCATGTCTCGCAAAGTGGACAGAGTAAGATTCAGTTTGTCGAAGCTGAACATAGAGAAGGCGGCGTATTTCTTTTAAGGCAAGTATAGCTAGGGCATGACTTTGAATTGCCTATTTAGTTAATATTATAACACTAGAAATGGCTGTGGGCAGGAAACATACATGCTTAATGAGCAGAATATGTTGACATGATCAAGCAAATTAGAAAAGACAATGTCTATTCACGGAACATGCAAATAACTGACCTTGAGTTATTGAAAAAGCGGTTTCCCTCCGCCTACCATTGCTTAGGCGATGTACACTAAGTAAAATAGCTTTCCACTTCAATTTACACTGTGTGAGTGGCATGTCTATTTGCACTTTGTCTGAAAAGGTCGCTATGTGTTGCTATTTACATTAGATGCAAACTGTATCTACCGGTGCAATATTCTGTTACACATTGTGTAAATGCCCATTGGCATTAAAAAAGAAGATAGAGGTTTTGTTTTCACAGCCAGCAAGTCAAGAATATTGGTGATTGATTGGTGATCCAGTTAGTATTACAGTGAGTCTGTTGATTGATTAAATTAAAAAGAACCAGATCAAAAGAGTCCTTAATATCACTGGTTGTACTGTATGTTTGTTGCATATGTTTTTAGAGGCAAAAGAAAGAGGTATTTGTATAATTCTTCTGTGCCCAGTCATTCTCATCACATTCTATTCACACAGCAAGCTAGCAGTGCGATAACAAGAAATGTATTTAAATACTGTGTGGGTGTGTATTAAACTCTATGCAAGATATAGTTTAGTACCAAATCATTCTATTTTTAATATAAATGAACTATGAACAGTATATGTACTGTAAAAAAAATAAATAAAATAAATCAACACTGAAATTACAAATGAAATCTTTAAAAGATTCACTCAAGGTCATTTTTGAAATTATGCAAACAACATGCATACATAAGGGAACATCCAGTTCTTTGAGTTTTCTTAACATCGTAATCTATCTATCTGTCTGTCTAACGTTCTATCTAGCTAGCTTCTGTTGTTCTAGCTATCGTAGCTATATCATTCTACAGTAGCTAGCTATCATTCTTCCTCTTGTTGTAGTTAACTACCATTCTAACTAGCAATCTAACTATTGTTCTAGCTATCTATCTGTCTAGCATTTTTTCTAGCTCTCGTTCTAGTTAGCTATTACTAGCTAGCCATTTATCTAGCTATTGTTCTACAGGGCTGGCAGCTCAAATGCATTCAGCGTGAGATTCACGCTATTGACATTTTTCTCACCCTCTCACGCCACACATCCATTTTCTCACGCAGTCAAAAGCACCCACAGTTAAAACTATAATAACAGGATATTGGCTAAACAGGTTTGATAAAGACATCTGTGTGCATTTGTGTTTGTTCTCTGGAAAGTGTCAAAAGATTCTATTTAAAACATGTTTTAATAGCGCTGAGCAATGTAGCCAATCACAGACATACCTGTTGATTTCTTGAACACCTGTGATTGGCCATTGCGTTCACTCGCCTCGAAACGCGAATCCTCTCACTGTGACACGATGTAAATAAGATTATAAAGGAATTTTGTGAGATCGTGATGAACTGAAGTTAAGTGATGCCTTTTTAGTGATTATAAAGTAAGGACTATTTGCACACTTTCCAAGCTAAATATAATCCATTTTTCATGCTGCTAACAGCCATATACCCTGTGCAAGCAGCAAAGTTTCGGGAGTGATGTGGGATTCATTTTTGAATTGGAGAAAAATATAATTTCTCAAGCAATGCAGAGTAATAGATTAAAAAATATATATAATTTTTGTGTCAAAATATTTTTTAAATATTTTACAATTATTTATAAGAGTAATGACTAGTAAATCATGGAATTTTTCACTGTACATTGCTATTCTTGTTGTAGTAAAAAGATACCTTTTTCTTTTTTTATTCTTTTACAAAGCTAGGATGTGATGGGGAGGATAATAGGGGAACTAAACGTTGTGAGCTAGATACAAACTCTAATTGCTCTTATAAGCACCACTGCAGCACATCAGTGTATGTGTGTTTACTGCTAAACCTCGACTCCAGTTGTGTTTTCTTTTGATCTTGAGTTTTTGAGATTTCTCGATTGTTATAAATCACTCAGACCTCAGATAACCGCTAACCTGAGGACTCTTTTCACCGTGGTAGGAGATGCTTCTCTAATGGCTTTTTAATTTGCACCTCATCAGTCCTGCAATAGAGTTTTCCAGACGGAGAATGGATAGCGCTCACCTTATCATTGATTAGTCTTCCTCAGAGACTCTAAATGAGCCTGTCCATCAGAGGTGCTCATTTCTGTACAAAATAACACTTATTACCATAATGCCATCTCTGGATCATTATAAATCTGCCTCTGTACCGCCTAACTGCCCTTTCAGCACACGTCTGCACTCATGCTTGTTAACATGTGCATGTGTTTGTATGCAAACTTGGCCTTGATTTATCAAGCCTGAATTGCTGTGGATTGTGAATAGAGGACAGCAGCTTTAAGAGAAGCGAGCCAAACGCTGCGACACACAAACGTGCAAGAGTATAAATCTTGATGGCCACTCCACCTCTCCGCCTGTACAATAGAATCATGAGTCATGTGGTGATGCAAATTAACTGATGGGCCACATAAATTGTTATGATGACAAATAAAAACGTCAACATCAACACTTCCCCAGGTTGGAACACATTTCATATAATGTGGCAGACGGCCGGAGTGAATCTAACAGTAGAGAGAGACAAAAATGAAAGGTTATTGCTTTCATAGCTCAGGAGTCTTATGGAATATTTTGTTATGTATATAAGTATTAGTCATTTGATGTGTCAACATGCCTCAGATGTTTCTGGTAAAATCCCTTACGGTAAATAATAGTTGAATTACAGAAAGAGTATACAGCTATTGAATGTGGATAGATCATTTGCTCTTGTGAGAAATATTTGAATTCATATTGAGATCTCTGACTTTTGATTGCAGACCTTTTGTAGGCAAATCTGAGCATAGTTTGAGGCATTAAGATCTGTTCTGAAACTCTAGAGCAGAGAAATTTCATATTCTGTGGTGTTGTTGTTTGTGACAGTTGTATGACATGGAGTGGCAGAATTTAGTTGTGATTTCTGCCACAGTGTTTTAGAGAAGCACTTTATACTTACATTTGTCTTGCAACTTAATCATAGAGGGGAAAAAATCAAGTAAAATCTAAATATCTGAGGTATGTGTTTTTGTTGAGTATCATATTTGATACATCAGGCTTTTATGGCCTCTATAGTATGATATAGGAGAATATGGAGCTCATACTTGAGGAAGAAAAACCACTAAGCAACACTATGCAATTTGGTGCAGTTACTGATATTTGTAGGACCATTTTATAACAGTGTAGCAGACTACTTACATTAAAAATGCATATAAATATCAGTTGTCACTCTGTATTTTTCAACAGGCTTCATGAGTTTAAAGGAATATTTGATCCAAAAATTGTAATTCTGACATTGTTTGCTCATGTAATTTTAAAACCGCATGGAAAATCCAATGCAAAATAAATTTTTAAAGAATCTTCATGCAGTTCGTTGCTACACAACGACAGTTCGTTATGCTCTAACTGGACATCAAAAAAGGGTAAACGTGGCTGTCTCATGCTAAAGCCCTTCATTTACTTTCATGCACTATATTCTGTCTTGTGACGTCAAATGATAGCTTGTGCAAAGAAAATGCTTATAATCTGCCCTCTAAAACTTTAATCTAGCCTGTGTTTGTGCCTGGATTTAATGATGGAGCCATATGATCAGAGCATTGTGTAGTTTCAGAAGACTTGGAATATAGTGCACAAGTAATATGGACTACTTCTAGGGTGTTTTTAAGGTCTATAGAGCCTGACAGATGTAGAACATGTAAAGAGATGTGTAACGATTGAAATTCTTTTACTTTCCTTTGGGAAAGGATGGCAGAGGAATTCCAATAACAGAATGTGGCAAGAAAAAAATGCATGTGCAATCAGACCTCATTTGTACCTAGTTTATTTTTACATTATACCAATCTGAATCAGATCCCAGAGGTGATTGCGCATATGTGCACATGGCATTTACACGCCCACCCTCAGCATTCACTCATACTCCCATCAGGTAACATGGAAATGGGGAAAACTGCGTAGTGAAATGCGCATGTAGGTCATGCAACAATTTCCTTTTTGACAGCTGTGACGGCAGTATGCAAATACACACCCAGAGGGGTCCTAGGGGTTTGGATCTGTATAATTGTCTCTATTACTAGCAGGAGAGCGACTTTTATATGTCAAATGTTGGTGATTGCAGAAAAAAACATAGACAAGCGCATCTGCAGGGAGGGACGGCGATATCTTCTGGCTACTGTGACATTCTCAGAGGGGAAATTTCAAGAAAAAGTTTAACTGCGCTTTTAAGTGCCCCTTTGTACATTATAAAAGAGGGCAAAATGTGGAACAGCTTGTTAGCTGTGAATAGCTGAAATCAAGTTAAGTAAGTTCCACAATTGCAGGCGTGCTGATAACTGAGGGAGAATTTTGACCTTTTTAAGATGTATATTCAAAGCTCTCTACAGGAAAGACTCCTCTTTTACTTGCTGATTGGACTCTGATTCTGTTTCTTCAAAGCTGCTTGGATTGGAAAGCTGGCTATGTGTGGAAGGGAATACTAGTGTGCTGCATACTGTGCAGTATTCAGTGCATACTGCTAACTAATAGTGAGCTAAGAGTTTAATATAGTATTTGATGTTGCATGTTTTAGGCAAGAACGTGTTAGTTAGGCAAAAACTACAGGCACGAGCATTTTTTTTTTCATGCATTAGTTAATTGTAAGATTTTGGCCTAGTCGGCCACTTTTAAAGGGATAGTTCACCTCAAAATGAAAACTGTCAACATTTACTCACCCTCATGTTGTTCCAAACCTGTCTGAGTTTCTTTCGTCTATTGAACACAAAAGAACATATTTTGGAGAATGTTGATACCCAAACATTTGCTGGCACCCACTGACTTCCATATTAGGGAAAAATTACTATGGAAGTCAATGGCTACCAGCAACTGTTTGGTTATCTACATTTTTTAAAATACTGTATCTTCTTTTGTATTCAACAGGCAAAGTTAATATTGCTTAGAAGGTCAAGTTGAACGGTAAAAAATGTCACTTCCATTTTGTTTGACAAACTCTGTTTTTAAGGTGATTGAACTATTGAGTCTAGAAAAAGCTGTCAATACATAAAGTCAATTTTTAGGCCATTGCAACCTAAAATATTAAATGGCAAGAACTTTGTCAAGTTTGGTAGTGAGGGTCCTACTAATGTTTCTGAGCATGCTCAGTTTAATCACTGAAGATGCACTTGAATAATTTGTATTTTTGGTCAATGCATGGGCACTTACAATGACGTATATTTAGTATTCACAATGAACTGAATGTTTCATCTCTATGTTGAGTTTTTGATTATATTTTATATTTGATTATATTGTTATGTTTCAAGTCACAATTAAAGTGATTAGTGTTCTTTTATCTTAATGAGTATCTACAACTTATTTTGGTGTATATAAGTAACACTATATGACCTTTTCCGTTTACTCAAACTGATACACAAGGTAAAAAAAAACAAAAAAAAACAAAAAACTAAAAGTTCTTCATCACTATTACATATCTTAATGCTTAACTTAAAATTCCCAAGCAACAGTATTGATATAATTGAGTTTATAGAACTTCTTTTATTATTTGACGGAAGCACAAGTTTTTGAGTTTTCTCAACATCTGATGTTTTACAGTAATTCAACATAGTGTGCTCTTGTATACAGCACATTTTGCTAGGCTTTGTTATAGGCCAACTGGGTGATGTGTTTTAGCTCTACAGAAGTAATTCAGCTTAAATTTGGTCATAAAATCCTTATTTCGTCCATGGAACACAAAAGCACTTTGTCCATAGCTTGGCTTTTTCATGCAATTAAAGTTAATGTGGACACTTTAGGCCTGCTGAACTCAAAAATGACTGTGAGAGCACCATGGAAGCCCCACCAAGCTGTTATATGACTTCAAATGACTTGAAATGCAGCGTATTGCCAATTTTAATGGTGACTTTATGCTGTTTTTTAGTCTTTTTCTGATTGGCATCCATTCCATTCTCTTTTATTGAATGGAAAAGAGCATTTCAGACATTCAGGAACAAGTTCTCTATTTGTGTTCAACGGATAAAAGAAAACTAAAGGAGAAGAACTGCAAATACGAGAATTACCTTTGTTTAATTAGCCACTGGGTCGAGGGTTCAGGCAAATTCTTCCTTTCTTTGATGAAATCTCATTGCTGTGTGATATAAATAGCATTAACATCCTGCCGCACAGTTTGTTTTTAATCTGCACCTTTAATCCAAAATGGATTCTGCTCTATGCTTCTCTGCTCACTTTAATTTCCTCTCTCACTCCTTAAAGAGTGTTGAAAGAGAGAGAGGAGACCGCAAGGGCAGTAATGAAGCGATTGTGCCAATGGATTTCTCTAATAAGAGAGGACTTCCTCTGACCCCCTGAGCTCAACCGTACCTTCAGCTCTACACCTCTGCTGTCACACTGTGAGTGTGTGTGTGTGTGAATGCATATGCGCATATGCCGCAGCCCGAGAGGGCAGCCACTTTCAGCCGATAGGGCGCTAAGTGTCTATCTTTAACTGATGGAGGAAAATGGAAGAAGAAATACAGAAATAGTTGCGTTATTTCAGTAGGACAGGGGAAGCGAGAGCTGCAGTGGGTAAATAACAGAAACGCTGCTGTTTGGTTTGATCTTGTTTTCCAGTACAAATATCTAAATATTCTTGAATAAAGATACATTGAGAAACAAAATGACTTTAGATTTTGAGAATATGACTTTACATGTTAATATATCAGAATTAAGCGAGTTTATGCTTAAAGCGAGAAAATAATAATGATAATAATAATAATAATAATAATAAACTTCAAAGGGGGAAAAAAATTCTTTCTGGTTTTAATCATAAATTCACTTAATTTTACTTTTTTCAGAAAACAAGACTAAATATCTTAATTTTTATTTTTGGCTTAACTATGATATTAAGTCATCATTTATGTACCCTGCTGTTGTTCTAGTGCCGTATGGCCTTCTTTCCTTTTGTTATAAAATGTTCCCACACTGGTCCATATCTAATGGCAGTGGATGGCGATCACGATTTGATGCAAAAGTAAAAAAAAAAAAGATGCAGAAGTATCACAGAATAGTCTCATGCAACATGTCTTTTATTTCAAGTGTTATGAGTGTAGACCTATATGATAGTTTGGTGAAAAACAAACTGAAATTTAGTGTATTATTTAACTGTATTGTTACTTTTGATATGAAATAAAGTCTCAGATTTCAAATTCTGTCCATTTTATTACAATATTCAATCAATAAACACGTTTTGCCGCTGTTTAATGTGGATTGATAGATCGCTGTAGTGCCTCAGTTCAGGAGAAGCGGTTTACCAGTTTCAGCACGAAGTAAACATGAACATTTGAAGCTACAGTATGTTAAAAGAAAGTACAACTTACCGTCATCTGTATCCTGTGTAATTTAATCGCTCAATCAGTGTTTCAGCTGTGGAAAGACGTCAATATAACAGCTTGTAAACAATACGAATATGTCATGTCTCATTTACCTCAGAAAAAACAAATTCGGTGACAATAAACTTCTAAGAGGAGGATTTTGCTAAATATATGCACCATATAACATATTCATTATAATTTTACTGTTCTTAAGTATTTTTGTTTGAATAAATCCGTCAAGTTTTTATGACAGCCAAAAAAATCCTGACCTTGGCTGTTGGTCTGTTGGTTCATGAGACTCTATTAGCGCAGCAGTTCACTCCGACTCACCAAGGAAAAACACACAAGTTTTGAGAAATCAATATTATTATTATTTTTTTCTCAAGGAAAAAAAAAATCTCTCAACTAATGCTGTAAAATATAGCTTCATGAGAGTTAGTTGGTACTACATGACTATAATATTGATGGTTAAATTGACTGATTTGTATAATAACACTTAAATTATACTCAATGAAGTTACGTGAAACTTTTTACAAGCTGTTACGTCTTTCTGCGGTTGATACACTGATTGAGCGAATACATGAGACAGAATAAGGATTTCAGTAAGTTGTACTCTTTCTTTTAACATGTCATCGGATGTTCCTTCATGTTTATTTCGTGCCGTAACTGTAAAATGGAGGAGAGGATTTACGTGCTTCTCTCCACATTAAACAATGCCAAAGTAGTATTTATTGTTTGGATATTGTAATAAAATGGGCAGAATTTGAAATCAAAGACTTTGTTTCATATCATATGTAACAAAGTACAAATCATATTGCAATTTATTGGATAGGAAGTGCACTGCATTAGAACAATTATAGAACAATACCAGGGTAAGTAAATGATGACTTCATTCATTCAT
Organism: Tor tambroides; assembly: GCA_021397915.2. NCBI lineage: Eukaryota > Metazoa > Chordata > Actinopteri > Cypriniformes > Cyprinidae > Tor > Tor tambroides. Next base: position 27,784 of record JAFVLL020003491.1, on the reverse strand, counting down.
TAAATGATGATTTCATTTTTGGGTGAACTATCACTTTAAGTCATTTTGCTTTTCAAGTAGGCTACATTCTTTTATTTTCATTTTCTTTTGTTATGTTTAGATGTTGTACTGGAAAACAAGACAAAAGTACTAGTATGAAAGTCTTTTTTTTTTTTTTCCTCTACAGAGCAGTTTCTCTGAAAGAAAGTTGTCTGATTCAATGAACATGTATTGATAAAGTTTTCCAGATAAATTGCATCACGCATTTGAAAGATGCTCTAAGTTTTATTTGAGACAGTTGTTGGTAAGTGAACTAGATATCCTCAAAGCAGAACTGCTCTTTTTCTGGGTTATGTCTGTGAAATAATCACTACTTACTACTTTTAGACAGAATTTAAAAATTCTAATTGCAAAGTCTGTACACAGTTCTGCAAATTTCTGTTTTTTTTTTCTTTATAAGCACTCACAGACTGCCACTGCTGTGCAATTACAGTGTTTAAATGATTGGTCTGTTATTGTGGTGTGAACTATTTCAGATAAAACACCCCTAATCAGCACGTATAAACAAAATGAACTGTGGTTTGTAGTTTTTACGGTCAGACAGTCTCTTCCTAAATTTGTGGTTCCTGGACAGAATAACCTCTAATGTGAAACAGACAAGTCTACATGTGACTAGGTGGAATTTGATAGTGTTAAGTTAAAAGCGTCTCTAAAATATATGACAGATGGAGGAGTGGTTGAAAATTAAGAGCATTTGATGACATCAGAGGCATGTTAATTGATTTTTGTTTTTTTTTATGGTAATACATTTTATAACATTAGGGATGTCAGTGGAGTCAGGTTGGATTTCATATTGACTTTAACATTGCTTTTGATCTGAGTAAATACAAGGATTGTGCATCTTACACTGTTAGACATTTCAAAGGGTTTTTACAGTAACTTAAGTTACTGTAATTAAGATTTACGGTAGCAAACTGTATTTGTTTTACAGTTGCAAACTGTACTGTTTTACAGTAAATAAAAACAGTAAAAAATAATCCCATTCATCAGTATGCTACTGTAATTCATTCATTTTAATGTAGATTTCATTAGATTTGATCATTTTTATATAGAATTCATTTTATTTTTACTCTACATAATAGGTACTACTGGCATTCAATTAAAACAGACATGATAATTACAAAATATCAAATTCTTTATTTAAAACATTGTATTTATAACACTTAAAAATACAGTCTTCCAATGCTGGAACAGTGCATCTTCACCATTTCCTGTCTTAGGAAGTTTTGCAGTGAATTATGTTGTATCCTCTGGATTTATCCTCACAAAAATACATAGCCATCTGCAAAACCCAGGTGCTGCTCCAAAACGTGGCCACCCCCTTTGCTCACCATCCACTTTGTTAGTGACAGAAATGTCTTCTCTGAAAAACAAGAAGTAGAAATGACACACTTTTAAAAGGCAAACCCCATATAAAATACACAAATCTCTCAAAACCATAGTTGTTCTCTTATTATGAATTATCAGTCTCAGGGTGGCTGGCATGCTCATGTCTTTCTTGATGTTTCATTGCAGTTGCCTATAAAACACAAATCCAACAAAATGCAGTAAATCTTAAATTCTATTAAAAACTACAACAAACTAATTCTAAAACTAGAAAGGCAGCTAGCCATAAAATCGTATGTTAACCTAGCTAACATACGATTTTATTTTCTCAATAGGCTACTGGCCAACATTCACTACTAACACCTGAACAAAATTTCACATTAGTTAACTTAATGTTAATATAAGATGAGCATTGCTCGTTAAAAAATATTTTAATTCGGTAACTTAATTCAATAAGCTGACAAAAGTCGTTTGTAACGACAGCGCAGTTTACCATAGTAAAGTTTGTTACCGCCATGTTTTTGATGGGTAAATGTTACTAGGTTAAACTGGTGCGCAAAAATATGTCACAAACACACAAACAAACGTACATATATTTTTACCTTGCTTGCTTGTCTTATTCTCTCGTAAGGTGCATCGGCACACAGCGCAGATGTTCTCCGGAACTCTCCCACTCTCGAGGGTTCATCCCCGGGCAAAATCCGCGGGGCTGCCCCGCTGCTTCCGTGTCTTCCTCGGACGCGAGTGGTGCGGCGCAGCGCAGAGTGACTCGAAAAGACAATAAAGAACCTATTATACTATCAACAGTGGATGCGGACAGTAAAATGATGCCCCGGTATATTTCTGCCATACAGATGTTTCTGACATGAAGGACAAACAGATTTTCCAATCATTACAAGCGATGTAACACATCCAGTGTAGTCAGTCCCAAGCTGCGTTGTAGAAACGGTGTTTGGCAAATCGTGTCAATCCAAATGTAAGAAATTAGGAAAATAAAACAACCTCAACAGAATGGCGCCAAAGAGGCCTTTACAGCAAATACAGTAGTATACAGCAATTTAAAAAAAAAAATACAGTAAGTCTCTGTATGTGGGGTTTGACGTCACAGAAAATTCCCGTGATGCAAAGGGTATTACAGTTATTTACTGTAAAGGGAATTTGCAGTATTATACTGGGTGATATACAGTAAATAACTGTAGAAATTACAGAAATGTCTAACAGTGTATGCAAAGAGTGTTATGCTCAGGAGGAAGGACAGTGTAGGATTATCTGTAATGTTTTATTCTTCTCACACACGATACGCAATATCCTCCTGAGGTGATATGAATGGCTTCTTCAGGATGTGACAACGCAGGTTGACTTTATGTAAAGACACTTAATATTCCTCAGAATGCCACACATTTTATATGACAGTTATGAGTCACCAATCCTGACTGCAGATTTGACAGTAATTGATTTTGAAATATGATACAGAAACACTTTTTTAAATTTATATTGATCTATCTGATTTGATTATTCACAGCTCATGAAACAAATCCCTCTTCACTTTGCAGTGGAATCCATTTCGCATGTAATGCACATACACGTAATATTAGCATCTTCACTGTGATCTGTCAGTCTGCAGGCTCCTGACACAAAACACGCATTGCTTTCTCCCGCGGAAAATGCTGCAGGCTCTGAAAAATGTGCCAACTGCTGTCTATTAATATACCTCCCTTTTTATCTCATCCATTTAGCCTGTTGTTTTAAGATTGCTAATAAACGTGACGCCTGTGTAAACACCGTCCTTGGCTTACTCCTGGGAAGAGCCGCGTGCATTTTAATTTGGAGTGCAAATTTAGAGTAATTATTGTTAGGCCTGGTCTGTTGCAGGAAATGATGGAGTTATCACTTAACTGATACTGTTGTTGCCTAAATGATCAGCCTGAGCCACAGTCACAATCAAAATATACCTGCTAGATTCCTTTTGATTAATATTTGCCAGTATTTTAAATTGAAAGTATATATACACACACACACACACACACACACAGAGAGAGAGAGAGAGAAAGAGAAATTTTATTTTGCATGAAGAAAATGATCTTAATTGTAAAATTACTTAATTACTACATTTTATTTGTGAGTTTTAAAGTATTTATACACATTTTTGTGGATTAATGATGAATAAATATATATGTTAGACATAATAAATCATTAGTAATTTTCTATATGCAAAAATAATTATAGATTTTTTATTTTGCATGAAGAAAATTATTGATTTTTGTATATGTGCTTTTAATAAATAAAAATATAATAATAATAGTAGTAGTAGTAGTAATAATAATAATTATATATATATATATATATATAAGACATAACAAATACTCAAAAATACAACTTCACAATGTATTATGGTAAAGAGAATGTTGTGTATAAATGTTTAATTTTCATAAAAACAAATTTCACAATGCACATGGTTCTAAAATATGCTTAATTTTCTCTATGCAAAATATAATTCCTTAGTTTTTATGACTCTAACATGTTCTTGACTGACTTTGTGAGATTTACTCAGCGAAAAACTGGGATTTGTTCTAGAAAAGTCATATTGTGACAACCTGCTTCATATATACAGTGCCCTCCATAAGTATTGGAACGGTAAAGACAAAATTGCTCTGTTGGCTGTGGAGTCAAGACATTTGCAAACATGATTAAAAGATGAATATGAGACAAAACGACAGAATGTCACATTTTATTATTAGCCGTTATCCCACTCATTGATCCCACTCATTGATGTGAGCATATTTGGGACAGTTGAACTTAAGGCAGATATAAAAGATTTAAAAGCTATTATTTAGTTGCAGATCCCTTTCGTGCAATCACAGCAGTGAGTCTGTGACCCATAGACATTACCAGACTCTTGGTCTCATCCTTTGAAATACTTTTCCCAGCCTTTAATGCAGCCAATTCCAATTGTTGCTTGTTTTGGGGAGTTTCTGCCTTTACTCTCCTCTTCAGCTGGTGAAATTCATGTTCAGTCGGATTTAAATCTGGAGATTGACTTGGGCAATCTAAGACTTTCCATTTCTTTGCCCTTATAAATTCCTTGACTGAACTGGCAGGGTGTTTTGAGTCATTGTCCTGATGCAATATGAAGCACTTCCCAATTAATCTGGTGGCATTTTTTTGAATATTGGTAGGGAAGATGGTTTTGTACCTTTCCAAATTCATTCTGCTACTGTCATCATACATTAAGTCATCAGTAAAGTTGAAAGGGCCTGTTCCAGAGACAGCCATGCATGCCCATGCCATGAGCTCTTGATTTCTCCATGCCCTTTGTTTTTGCTAGAGCTCTAATTGACTTCCTCTTTTCTTTTAGCATCCAAATTGCTTGCTTTTCTCTCAAAGTCAGCTCCCTCGTCTTCATCCTGGTTTGTGTGTGTCATCATCGAATGCAAGATTCAGAATGCAGAAGTAATGGATATAACTGATACAACACATTCCCTGCTTTTAATATCTGAAGAATTAATGCAACAGGACACAGCTGATCACTTAGAAAGACCTGTGAGGCAACTGTTCCAATACTTATGCTCACATCAGATAGGGGGATGAAACTCTAAAAGTGCTGAACTTCTTAGCTGGTAAAACATCTATGTGTTGAATCACCCAGTAGTAAAATGTGACATTCTGTAGTTTTGTCTCATATTCATCATTTAATCATATTTGTAAATGTCTTGACTCCGTAGCCAAAACAGCAATTTTGTCTTTACTGTTCCAATACTTTTGGAGGGCACTGTACCTTGCTTGAAATTGGACCTGCTGTTTTCCATGAAGAAATTTAAAGAAATGTGCATTCAGTCTAAAAAAACAAGCTCAAAATTGCAACTCAAAGTGCATTTTACTTCATGGTTCTGGGGGCAAAGTATCCTTATCAGCAGTAGAAGCAAACAAGCAAGCAAGTATCCACTTAGGAACCTTCAACAGGGACGAAAAAAATGAGCAATTTCATGCTGAGATTAGAAGTGTGACGGAGAGGTGGAACAGCCACTGACAGACTAGAAAAACAATTTCAATTATTAGGGTCACCAGAAGATTGGAGAAGTTAGTCACTTCAGTTAAAGCAGAGCTTGACATACAGTGCTTATGGCTTTCAAATTCAAGATGCATGTTCCACTGGGTTGTCCTAATGAATCAAAACACAAAATGACGACAGCTGGTTTTGAATTAGGAACTGTCAACTGTACGGGAGATCGACTGAAAAATTAGCACATGAACAGCATGCAAAAATGATATTTATGCAAATGCAAAATTTATTCTGCTTATGGTGTTACAAATCAGTTTCATAACAACTACAGTACTGATCCTAAAATACTCAAGCCTCCCTAAAAAAACAGACATGTTTTAGACCAATTTTTTTTTTTTTTGTATGGGTGGATGGAGAGATGAATCATGTAATTTATTGGTCCCTGGAGGATAATATAAGCTCTAAATGCCTTCAGCGGTATGCATATGAGCATATGCCACACTGTATATTTCTATAATTTGGGAGCTTTCGAGACCAGTGGGAAGATGACTGACGTCTTTATGAAACTATCAGGCACAGTAAAATGTGACATTCTCTGAATGTCACACATCAGCAATTGGAGACAAGCCAGTAGCGTCGCTTTCATCATTATGGTGACACTAGTTAAGGCAGTGGCTCTCAGCTGGTTTCACTGCATTGGACATCAAGAATAGGGCAGAAATAGGACAATTCACTGTTTTGCTTAGTGTAAATGTCTTTTGAGATGCAATGTTTTTCTTAGCAGACGTTTGCCTTGTGTGGTTTTGTGTATGTGTATTCATGCATATTCCCATATTGGCATCTGTGTAATTTGGCTATATTGCAATATACAGACGAAATTGGAATGGAAGTTTTTTTCCCTTCATTTCAATAAGCTTGTTTATTGCTCTGCACTAACTATGCGTGATTATGTGGTTAGTTGCACATTATTATGGCTGTAAATCAATTTTTATGCCTGATAATTAATTAAATTAAATTATGCCAATTTATCCATCAAATTAATCAGAATTGATTGCAAATATCTGTTGAGAAGTCATCAAATTAAAATTTGCATTTCAAAGCATTTAATAGACAAAAAGAGAATAATAATAGACATCTCATCCAGTGTGACCTATTGCTGTGCTTTTCTGTTGGGGTGGGACAGAAAGTCAAATTGGGTACAGTTAAGGCGTGCACCTTCCCTATCAAAAATGTCATGGGTTATCTGGTTAGGTTTGTAAAAGCTTTTATGAGGGTACTTTTAATTATTTTGCATCACCCAAAATGATGAGTGAGACCAGAGTCAATTCGACACAAACATGAGAAAGAAAGATAAATAATAAGATGCACAAATGAGTACTCTGCTCATTAAATGTCAACACTGAATACGTGATGACCCGTCATAACACAGAGCTCCAAAGATGTGATCAAATGAACGATGTACTGTAGCAGCCCCAAGCAGTAGTTAAAAGACTAGGCAATAATTGAAGGTGATGGAAAACATGAATATGTACATTGATTTCCAACAGCTGGTACTGGTAAAGGGCATGTAGTCATGCAGCATAATGTGTCTAGAAAAAGAAAAACATTGCTTTGTAAAATAAAGCTCCATAATTTAAGTCCATAATTACTGAACACTGTTTCAGTTCCTTCTTGTTCCATGATAAACACAAGGCTTTTAATAATGATTCACAATAATGTCATTGTGAGTGTTGTTTCATGTCAGGAAGGCTTAGCTTCTGTAAGGCAACTACAGATGACACTACTCTGCTAGGATTGTTAGCTATGAATTAAGTTTAATTGAGGGAGGCCATTAAGAGAAAATTATAGAGCTGGTTGAAAAGCACTTAAGGGTTGTAAAATCAAATAAACTACTACGATGGGTCAAAGGATGAACTTGTTTACAACTTTTACACATTACTTATCAGTGTGAACCAAGGTAGCAGAATTTAAACCGGTGTCCTATTGAACACATGCACTCCCCTGTTGTGTGCCATGTCTCTGAAAACTCCAACTTAAAGGAATAGTTCACTTAAAACCAGTGGCACAAGTTGATAATTGCTATTTATTTATTTATTTAGAGACTGAGTTGATGTCTAGTAGTATGACTTTTGCATTTGAAGGAGGAGGTCATGTGATTTGATTTAGTTTATCGACTTGATTGACTTTGACTGATTCACTTCTTGCAGGTTAGGAGACTTTCTCATGAGCAGATAGACAGATGGTGGGTCGGAAAGTGTACCACAGGGAGCTGCTCCATTACCTGCCACACTAAGACATTTAATTTTCACTGAGCAACCTCTATCCTTTAAAGTTGACGTGAACCACTTACTTCTTTCATACTTTGCATTATAGTGACTAACATCCTGTGCAGTGTTGATCAGATTGTAATATTTGATCAGACATAAATCTTTTATGCGAGGTCCAGAACCCCCCTCTCAATTCGAGCACTGCCCAAAATGGACAATTTTGTCATTATTTACTCTTTCTAAACTTTTATGCTGTTATTTGCTCTGTAGAACATGACAGGAGAGTCTTAATTTTTTTTTTTTTCCATTGACCATTCATTGTGGCCGTGGCTGTCAAGCTCCAAAAAATGACAAAACCATAAAGGTTCATATGACTTGTGTTCTTCTCAAGCTAAAGTAGAATATAGTCAAATGAGGGGAAGCGGTTGTCCTTTTTACAGCTAGATTGACGTGGTCACTGACATATCATTGTATGAAAAAATCTTTGTGTAAAGATTCTTCACATTTCTCCTTTAGAGATCTACGGAAAACAATTAACCGCATGTTTGGAATGACTTGGCGAGTGACTAATGAGAAAATTTTTGCTTTTAGGTGAACTATTCCTCTACTCATGCAATTAAATGTGAGCATTTCAAAGATGTGATTTAAAGGATCAACAGAGGGAAAGGAGAGAGGGTTTACGGGCAGTCATGCTCTTAAAAAAGTTTACCTCTGACTCCCCGGTGCAGAGAATGCGTTTTTTTTAGCGGTAGGTCATACCTCGCACTCTCTGGAGCCCGAGATGGTGCAGGTACATGCCCCGTTAACCAAAGAGTCCATGGTCTCGGCATTGGCATGGTTGTAGCTTAGGTAATACTCTTGCAGTTGAGAGTTGATGTTGTGCTCTGGCTCTCGAGTCTTTTTCCTGCGCTTGCGTCGAATGGAGTGCTGCTGGAGTTGCCTCATGCTGTTAGGGTAGCGTCGCCACGACACGTAAATCACTAATAGGATTAAAGACACTGAGAGAAATAGGGCAACACTGCCGGCGATGATCTTGTGGAAGGTCATATGTTCAAACTCAGGTTCGGGGGTGAAGGGTAGGCTGCTAGGTGTTACTGATAGGGGTGGTAGGAATTCGTTGTTGGACTGAACAGGGAATAAAACCTTTGGGGTGACTCTTTGTACGTGGGTAACTTGAGAAAGCTGTCTAGTTGTGGTGCGTGGGGTTGTGGTGGTTGTGGGCAGCTTTGTTACATAAAGAGTCGTCGTCGTAGTAGTCAAAAGAAGAGTTAATTCCGTGGTCGGTTCCACGGTGAATATCTCCTCGCACACTGAGTTGTTCCGCACTGCGTCCATGACTCTTTCTCCCTGAAGGGATTTGGGAGTGCTGCAAATAATGCTGGCATCTCTAGTTCCCCTGAAGTTTCTCAGCCAAGACACCAGAGGGCAGATACTAGAGCTACAGTCCCATATGTTTCCTGCCAGGTTGATAGTGCTAATGGAAATCCATGATGAAACAACTTCCTGGGACACGTTGCTGATCTTGTTAGACTCCAGATTGAGCGTATGCAAGTTGGGCAGACACCTGAAAATAGCCGGATCCAAAACCTGAATCTCGTTGCCCGATAGATCCAATTTCTGTAAAGTATGCCAAGTCCAAGGCGAACCTTGGACGACCGACCGTATGCGATTCCATTGCAGATAAAGAGCCTGCAGATTCAAGAGGCGTGGAAATAGGAAAAAGTTAATCCTGGAAAACTGATTGTGTTCGAGGTGAAGTTCCGTCAGCCTGAGCAGTCCCAGAAAGGTTGTACGTGTTATAGTCCGTAGGCGATTGTAACCCAAATCTAGAAACTCCAGGCTTCGACATTCCATAAAAGTACGGACAGGGATGGTTTTGATGTTGTTTGATCGCAGGTGAAGATTCTGAAGCTTGCGTGGTCAGTGTGCAGCATCAAGTCCTGCAGCTGGTTGTAGGACAGGTCAAGGGTTGCGCAGGTTTGGGACAGTCTCAAAGGTGCCGTTTGTAACTCGCAATGTTAGGCTTAGGATTAGTTCCTTTAACCTAGAAGTCCATGGAAAGCAGTCTATCCCCACTACGCTGATGGAATTGTGGTCCAGGTGAAGCCAGACCAGCTGGTTGAGGTGAAGCAAGCTGGTAAGGTAGCAGCAACAAGAGGCTGTTGTACCGCAGGGATAGACCCTAGCACCCTAGAAGAGATGTTCTCAGGACGTCTTGAAAAGCGCCAGATTCGCAGTAAACAATCTTACCTTGGCAGCGGCAACTCACAGGGCACATCCGCTCCCCCTTGCTGAGCAGCAGGAGAACAGAAGCATGGAGAAGAAAACATGACAGGCGCCCTTCCCAGAGTAAGGGCCCTACGGAGAGACACAGACAGAACACAGACAGACAACATTTGAGGTCAGTTTTAGTATTCACCTTAGAGAGCACAGGTTTGCTAGTGACAGAGTGGGTGCGCACATCCATTATGCACAGCCTCATCTTTATCATCAAGGAAAACAATTCATGACTGTGATGGATGGGGAACATCCTGTAGAGTGTGCCGAGTCTTTTCAAGCTATTAAGACGTAATGCATGAAATCTAAAAAATGCACCAGGGACCCTCTAATTGAATATGAGGATTTGAGCAGAATTATCCATCATTTAGCGCTGCACCTTTTAATGTACCCTGGTTTTAGCCAAAATGGAAGCGAGTGGGAAGCGAAGAGGGTGTTTTAAATGAATGGAAATCAATGGGATCCACTTATCAGAGCAGAGCTAATCAGCATACGTCTAACATATGCATGGAACAGTTTGTCGTTTCTCGTACACCCCCTCAAAAGATTTAACTAATGTCGCTGATTAAAAATAGCATTCACAATCTACGTAGCTCAAAGCAGCTGAACACTGAATGCATCTTAGGCTTCACGCTAAATTAAGTATGAGAGAAAGGCAGCATCAGGGTCATCCGTCTCAAAGTTTGCTTGTATCATTAGCAAGTACCACATGATAAATAAGTTTCCCACTGTTCTGATGCTTTGCGTTGATGCTTTAACAAGAAGAGATGTGCAACAGCAATGGGGCATACCAAACGGTTTACACAGTCATCAATTTTATATAATAGTGTCCTATTGGGGCAGTAGATATGTTTCATCCTGTGGCCAAAGGCCAGTCACCCATCTCCTTCTGACTAGTTATTGGAACAGAGAGATGGCATTGAGATCACATCGCTTCCCTTAGCAGCAGAGATCATTAGCGGCATGGTCTTAATGGATAAAGTCCCATAAGAATGTGGTAATTCTTCCAACATGAGACTTCGCAACCAAGCGAGCTGGCTGTATTCCCTACTGGCTTTTATATAGAAAGAAGACAACATTTTATAAGTAATTATATGACCCATTAATACTGCACATTCTTTTAATTGGGGACAAAAAATTCGACGAGAGCAGCGCTCCCACTGAGATATGGATGGGTTTTCCTTGAGGGTATTTCATGAGCAGTGGGCTACTCGATGGATTTGGTACATTTTCTACTGCTTGTTATTAAACTGGTACAACAGGAAAAAACTTCATCCTAAAAAAGGCTGCATGTGAACCTTAGCAATCAATCTCCACGTCTGGCTGTTAAAGAAATCAATGAGCAAATTAAACCTTTGAGAGTCATTAGAGGCTAAAGATTTGCAGAGCTGATTCACTTAATGTTTTCCTCTCACTTAACTGTTTAAAATCAAGAGCAGATAAGGATGTTTTTAAAAGCATAGCTGCACGATGTGTTCGTAATGGAGGGAGGTTTTTTTTTTTTGAGGCTTTGCTGTGCTTTGCTGACTATCCACATGCTACAGTATGTTGATTTTTGATTTTGTTGAATTCGTTTACTTGAACTCAACATGAAATCAAAATTTATCTATTTACTTTATCAATGCACAATCCTGGTCTTAATTTGTGTTTGAAATGTTTCATCAAAATGTAACACGCTTCACCTCAATTAGGTTTATACACTGCCGTTCAAAAGTTTGGGATCAGAAAGATTTTAAAAGAAGTCTCTTATGCTCATCAAGGCTGCGTTTATTTGATGAAAAATACAAAAAAAAAAGTAATATTGTGAAATATTATTACAATTTAAAATGTGTTTCTATTTTAATATACTTTAAAATATAATTTATATCTGTGATGCAAAGCTGAATTTTCATCAGCCATCAGTGTCACATGATCCTTCAGAAATCATTCTAATATTATGATTTATTATCAGTGTTGGAAACAGTTCTGCTGCTTAATTTTTTTTGGAATCTATGATACCTTTTCATGATTCTTTGATGAATAAAAAGTTAAAAAGAACAGCATTTATTCAAAATGGAAATATTTACTCTCGCTTTGTACCAATTTAACACATCCTTGCTGAATAAAAGTATTAATTTCTTTCCAAAAAAAAAACAAAAAAAAAACTTGACCCCAAACATTTGAACGGTAGTGTATATTGTTACAAAGGCTTTCTATTTCTAAATAAATGCTGTTCTTTTTATCATTTTTTGATGAATAAAAAATTATCTATCTATCTATCTATCTATCTATCTATCTATCTATCTATCTATCTATCGGGTTGCAAATATTGCTTCATCTTTTGCTGCCCCTGTCTCTTACCTCAATGTCTCACTATAGACTAGGCTACAGTTGTGATCTGATGGATGCACATGATGACATGAATAATTTACTGTAGAACTGTGAACTTTTCACTTGCACCACCACTTTTTAACAGACATTTTTTGAGAAGCCCAAAGAAAACTAATTGACATTTGAGACACTTGTGTCCATGTTTCTGTGGTTCAGAAGGCCATTAACAGGCCCTTCGACATCAGGACGAGGAGAGAGGCTGAGAGAACGAGGGCTGCCATCTCCCTTGGCAAAAAGACAAGTTGATATTTCAAATGAAAGCTGCAGTGTTCCATTACCCTGACATGGAGAGTAATACCCAGGCCGGACTCAGCAGGAGATGATTAAGAAACAAGATGAATGCGATGAGGGTTTGAGAAATAATGTAGCAGGGTAACAAACCAAATAAAGCAAAATGTGGCAGACAGGCCACATTTATCCGGTTCTTCAGGTACACAAGAATATTTACATCTTTGGTGCTAGCAGAGAGGGCTGTCTTTTTATCCGAAGAACAAAACTAACCAACGCAGCTAGAAATGCACCAGCTGGAGAAAGGTCAAGAGTTACTCTAGAGTAAGCATTTATGTTCAAATTAGATCTGTCAGTTGAATTTAGTGCAGTTAATTACATAAAAATAACTTTTAATGAATGCATTATCTTCATTTGGGAGATTTTCTTAGCTAATATTGATAAATGCAATCAATTTGAAAATGATTCATTAAACGGCATATCATGCAATTAATTCACATCGATTGACAGCCCTAGTTTAAACTTCGAAGAATGCTTGATGTCATGTTTCGTGGTAGATTAATTTTAACTCAAGCATCAATTCCCAGTCCAGAGAATGAGTTCCCAACACTTTCCAATGAGGTCTATTAAAGTTTCCTTTTTTCAGGCTGTCTGTCCACAGGGACTCCCCTTCCCAGTGGACTCTCCTCGCAAGGAGTTTGCTGTGCTTTTGTAATGCCTTTTTCTCTGTGTCCTCAGAGTTTAATGTTTAAGGGTATAGCTAATCCTAATTTGAGTCTATTGTGTGTCATTCGATCATAAGGAAAACCGTTCTGATTGAAATACAAGCCTTGTCAAGAGCCATAGGGGAGGGCAAACTAAACCTTGCCTGAGGAAACGGTGAAAACATATTGTGGTTCTGAGAATTTCATTTTTTTTGTCAGTGGTGAAGCTGAAATTAACAAACATTCAACCCCATCTGTTCTCTGTGCAGTTACTATAGCTCAACTGTTGCAGTCAACACCAAGGTCATGGGTTCAAATCCCAGAGAGCATACATGCTTATGGAAAATATATTTTGATTGCACTGTAAATTGCTCTTTTTCAGCAACCCGTTTTGTTTCTGTAGTGTGATTCATTTAGTAAATCATCATATCCAATGCCACAAAAGGGTGGGACTCGATTTTATGATTTTAGGGTTTAAAGTGGGCATTTCATAGTAAAATAGAGTCATAATGTGAGTTTGCAGTGGGTTTGAAGGACTACCCCCCTCCTGAAACACTCACTTTTGAGGAGGCTTTTGAGGACCGGGACATGGAAGCGTGAAGGTCAAGTTCACTCCAGAGCATCTCTACTTATCCCAGTTGAAAGACTGCTTTTTAAAATCCACCATTACTTGTTGTCATTGCTTATTTTATAGTGACATATAGCTGCATTACCTACACTTTCGGAAAAAAGGTACAAAAGCTGTCACTGGGGCAGTACCTTTTCAAAAGGTCCAAATATGTACCATTTAGGTACATTCAAAGTACATATTATGCACCCTTTAGGGGTAAATCAGGTACAAAGACATACTTTTTGAAAATGTACCACCCCAGTGACAGCTTTTGTACCTTTTTTTTTTTTTTTTTGTCTGAGAGTGAATAATAACTTAAAACTACTGTATGCTTGAACAACTATTTGTCTATAGCATTAAAGTCTAAGTGACAAAAGACAAAAGGAAAGATGTTTCAAAGGTGGAACGAGATCTTAGGTTTTAGTGAAAGATTATGATTGCAAAGTATTTACTGTTAATTCATTTATTTTATTTTAGATTCATGTATTTAGAAACAGTCATGAATTAATCTGTAGTAGTAGTAATAATATTAATAATAAAAACTGGTACATATTACATAAAACATGTTCCCCCCCGGTTTCACAGACAAGGCTTAAGCCTAGTCCTAGACTAAAATGTAAGTCTGAGCTGTTTCAACTGAAAGAAACTTGCACCGACTGATCTTAAAATATATCAGTGCCTTTGTTTCATCTCAAGATGCACACCAGTAATGTTGTTGTTTTTTTTTTTGGTTTTTTTTTCTAAGCACATTTATAAAAATTGCTTAAATGTCCTAATTGAACTATGGCCTAATCCTAGCTTAGTCTAAACCCTGTCTGTGAAACCGGGCCGTTGACTTTTAAGTGTTTACCAAATGAATAAACTGTATTGACTACTTCTACAGTCTGGGCAAAATAACCAGTCATGGCTAACTTTATTAAAGCTACTTTGATGTGCATGACTGGAATATCAAAATATTCTTAATGTGGTTGGATTTGTGCCATGTGGGCAAAGACCCACTTTGCCCTGGAGTCCTTAAGATAATGCATTTTGATAATAATATTAAATTAGATTAATCTTGATAGAGCACACACTTATCAGCTGGTGTTTTCTTGTAGCTGCTCTAGCATACATTAAGTGTTCACTCACATTAACATATCTGTGGTTTGAAAATGAATTATTCATGTCAACATACTTCATTTAACACTGTTTAGCTCTGAGACTCAAAATGGAGTGTTTGTTAAAGATTTTATCATCTGCCGCTCCACGCATTATGCCAAGTATGGGAATTCTCTGGGTTTCAGGTACAGTTTTTCTGTAGGAAGACCTCACATGCTTCTTTTATAGGTGCTTGGAGTTCTTCCAACATTTGGTTCAACCTAATAGCAGGTTTAGCTCAAACTGATCATACCTTGGCCATACAACTTGGTTTTTGCTGGAGGTTTTTGTTTATAATCTGAATTATAATGATTAAAGATATCATATAAAGCCCAAAACCCATTCTCTGAATCATTTGTGGAACTAATATAAAATTTGTATGTTAGAAGTCATCTGGGGAACATGTAGAACTTTAGTTCTGCATACAATACAGTATTAATGATCTATACTGAGAATGTAACTGCAGGACTGACGTCTATTCAGAAGCAGCACAAAGAGTCAGCAGCGTCCACAGATGGAGACTCTCTAATACACAGACTTAATTGATTATAACATGGCCATTGAGTCAAAAGATGACTGAGGTGCTTGTGGATTTCATTGGGAAGCACAAGGAAATGTGACATTATGAAGCCCAGCAACTGCTGAGTGCAGCCTAGTATGCAAAGTCACACGAGGCAAGGTCTATCATTTTCCACTGAACTGCCAGCAAGGGACCAATTACAACACTGTAAAAATCCTCTTTCCATATGATTCAGACTTATCATAAAGCGCTTCTAAGCATTTGATAGGGTTGTTGACAGGAAATACTTTTGGGAAGCTGATGTCTTGAGGTGTGCCATGCAAAAATGTAAAGTAAGATTGTTTTGAGTATTTTAATTATTATGCATGCATATGTGAGATTACATGGATATTTATCAGTATTTTTGCTTACAATGTACAAGGGATGCTGCTATGTGACAAATGCCAAGCTATAATTAACCAGTAGGCTAAAGGCAAAAGGGTGACATTTTCCTAAAATGGTGATAAAATAAATGCACCAAGCCTTATGGATCTCGAAGAAAACGCACATCTACTGCTGCACGCGTTATTGTGGGCAACAGCGCATTATTTTCTCAATAAAGAAAAAAAGATTGTCCGTGGATTTATCTGTGTCCATAATAATAAAAAAACTACAAAACTGAACTCAGTTTTGAAGATAAACTCAAGAAAACGAGATGCTTTTGTTAATGTATTTGTTGCATCACGTTACTGTCTTTTAAAATTGCAAAAAGACTGAATTTAAAAGTCCAGAAGCATTAACGCTTTACCATTTCAGTTCCGTGTTTCACTAAATTACAAGGCGTTTGAGTAAATGCATGCGTCTAGGGATGAATGATCAGGAAGGTGGAAAAGAACATGACTGAGAAATTGATTTCCCATCGAAATGCATGCCAAACAAACGCACACGCACAAATCAATAATGAACAAACGCGTCAAAGCAACACAATTAACGCATTTGCAACAGATGATTCAAGTTGAATGGTCTGCATGCGCTCCGAATGTTGAAAGACTGTTAGTCATGCCATTACGCATTAAATGCGAGAACATGTTCATTTAGCAAACCAACAGAAATGTTTCTTTGCTCCATGTTCTTACCCATGGCACTGGTTCTGCTCCAGTTGAGTGTTTAGAAGGTGATTCACTCCAGAAATCTCTCTGCGCTTTTTGGTGATGCTGAAGTACAACTAAATAAAAGCGTCAGTTTACTGAGCGCAGTTGCGCGAGAGTCAAATTGACCAGCATAACTACCATAAACCGAGTTGATATCTCAGGTTACCGATTCCCAAGAATATTAAATCGCGAGATGTTCACGTTAAGACGCGAACGTGATGATTAAAGCGACAAAACAAAACGAAGAGAAGTTTCATCAGGCGGTAAAAGGCATCATGATCCATATTGTAGCTGCGAAAGGACGCGGGATGCTGGAATCTTCGGGATGCACGCAGCTTCAGCACCAGTGAGTCTGAGGGACGTGTTGCATCCGCCGGTTACAATGTTGCGCTGCGAGCGATTCAGGAGCGTCGCGGATGGACAGCAGCGATAACACGTCACGCGTCTGGGGGTGGCTGTGGTTTAGTGGTTTAATGACTGAAGATCTGCGCTGGGAGCTGATAGGCTGCAGAATCTCAACTCAACTCAAACAAGTGTTGATTCATCAAATATCTCTTCTTGTTTACCTGTAGACAATTCAGAGTGATGAATATGTACCTTTTCATGTTTCATCAATCAGGGATTTTATTTTGTATCACAATATTATTGTCAACAGTGGCTAATTTCATTTGAATTCACAACATTGATTTAAGAAGATGTTGCCATTTTGATCATGTCATTGGGTTTTGCAGCTTCTAACAAGAAAAAACTGACAATTTATTATTAAATATTCTAGCTTTTTATTGATTTTCCCCTTTCTTTACTCTAACACACTTTCTTGAGATAATTTTAGTGTTTTTTTTTCTGTGACGTTTTGTGAATTTATTTTTATTTTCTTTCTCTTTCTTTCTTTCTTTCTTTCTTTCTTAGTGGATACATACAGTAGGTACAGCTGAGTCAGTAACAACTAAAGTCTGTTAATGAGTTTACATATCCCTTGCAGAATCTTTAAAGTAATAGTTCACCCAAATGACAATTTTCTGAAAATGTACTCACCCTCAGGCCAGCCAAGATGTAGATGAGTTTGTATCTTCATCAGAACAGATTTGGAGAAACTTAGCATTGCATCACTTAGCATTGCTCACCAATGGATCCTCTGCAGTGAATGGGTGCCGTCAGAATGAGAGTCCAAACAGCTGATAAAAACATCACAGTAATCCACAAGTAATCCACACCACTCCAGTCCATCAGTTAATGTCTTGTGAAGTAAAATGCTGTGTGTTTGTTGGAAACAAATTCACCGTTAAGATGTTTTAACTTTAAACCATCGCTTCTGGCAAAAAATACATAATCCATAATAGTCCATAATCCATAATATTCCACCTGTAAAAAAAAAAAAAAAAGTCCTTCATATCAAAATCCACCAACGTGTTTGTTTTAATCTGCTTTTGCCTGTAAACGGTGCATCATCTGTGCATATTTCTCTCCTGATTCAGATGAGACGACGACTTCACAGGAGAAAGCAATATTATGGGTAGAGGATTTGTTATTATTGCTATACAAAATTGCTATTAAATTTTTCTTAAGTGTAATTTTTACACTCAATCTTGTTTTCTTAATATAATAAATGATCTTATGGGTTCTGCAAGGGATATGCTTTCTACAATGCGAATTTCCACCTGAAAACAACTAGCAAATGTGGTTTGGCCAGACTGATTATCTGAAAAGAGGACAAGGTCTTAGATGTACTGTGTCCCATCCTGACTTTTTGTTTCAGTAGAAAAGAGATCACTGCAGGAAAGAGAATTGTGTTTGTTAAACCATTTCATCGGGTAATTAAAAGCCTGAGCCTTCAATCGCCAAATCAGACAGTGTTAACTCAAGGTTTAGATATCAAAGTTTTGATGGCAAGAAAGAGGATACACTGAGTGACATGTAAATGAGATCTCATTTTGATGTCTAATGGTTTGATCTTACGGTATACTTCACTTTGATGTCTGTAAAGCCGGCAGAAGGCCATTATAAAGGTTTTATATTAAAAGATGATATTGGCAAAATGTGATCTAGGCTCTTGAGCTATTTGCATCAGATCTTTAGGTCTTTATGATATTTTACTGAAGACTTGCAATAGTTGCATGGACCACTTTATGATCCTTTCGTGGTGCGTTTGTCATTTTAAAATCTTGACAGAGGTCGTCCTCATTCACTTTTTTTTTTTTTTTTTTTGTGTGTGTGTATGGAAAAGAGTCATCTGCCTTTGTTTTCCACCAGACCAAAAAAGAAAGTTTGAGTTTGGAACGAGGTGGTGTAAATGATGACAGATCTTACCTTCAACAAAATCAGTCTGTGCAGAATAAACACCCATTTCTCACTGATTCCATGGAGGGCACTATAAATATTAGAAAGTTTTATATGACAGTATGATTTTAAAGTTTGCCCTGCAGAAGTTTAGGAACCATCATTCATCGACGCAAAAGTGAAATTGCTTTGTAATGATTTGAAGGCTTGCTTGCTTTCTAAATGACTATGAGAAGGGTTTTTTTTAAAATTCGGTAAGAGAGTTGGGAAAAATTGCATGATCATTATCATTAGTGCATTATTTGTTCATTTTCCCTGCAGTTTCCTAAGTATGCTGAAAACTCAGATGTACAAGGTCATTTATTCTTGAAGAATACTGTAATAAACCCTTAAACCTATTAAGCTCTTCATTTTACCATCTGCTGCTCATCACAAGTTTTCAGCAGTACAGTGCTAGCAGCTACCATCGCTGTACTAAACTTTGCTGTATAACTTCTATCACTTGACAGTCTCTATCTGTCTGTCTATCTATCTATCTATCTATCTATAGAGAGAGAGAGAGAGAGAGAGAGAGAGAGTTGTCCATCATTCATAACTGCGTTGCCTTGTATATGGAATGTTTATGAAATGCCCTTTGTTTCTTTTATTTCCAAAATTTGAATTATGGTTGTAAACAGGCTGCAGAATTTAAACAACAAAGTTGAATTAAAGAGTGACACAAAGTCCCAGTGCTGGTTTGTTTGTTTGTTTGTTTATTTTAATATTAAATGAACTAATTTATCCTCTGTGGTTATATGTTAAGTGTGTTTTTTATATCTGAAAACAATGTGGCTAATATTTTGGCATAATTGAAGGCATGATTTAATGCATAATAAATAAAAAGAAATAAATGAAAGTCTAATCAAGTCTAACACCCCCATGTCATACAAGATGTTCATGTCTTTCTTTCTTCAGTCGAAAATAAATTAAGGTTTTTGAGTAAAACATTCCAGGATTTTTCTCCATATAGTGGACTTCAATGGGGACCAATGGGTTGAAGGTCCAAATTGCAGTTTCAGTGCAGCTTCAAAGGGCTCTACGTGATCCCAGCCGAGGAATCTAGTGAAACGATTGGTCATTTTCCAAAAAAAAAAAAAAAAATTTTAACCACAAATGCTCATCTTGCACTAGCTCTGCAGTGCACATCCACGACTTCACGCAGAAGAAATCTTTTAGGTTTCAAACGATTTAAACATCCAGGATATGCACACGAACAGACTATTTTAAACAATATACTGATACAAACACATATAAGTATGTGTCATTCAACATACAATAACTTTTGAATGGTCTTAGGGCTAGAAGGGATACAACTACGGCCACCAGGGCTTACTGGACATGTGCACATCAATATTGCGTCATTTTTCTCATGTTGAACAACAATAATTACTGTATTTGTTGTAAGGGGGTAGGTTTATGGTTGGGGTAGGTGTAGACGTTAATAAAATAGAATGTGATAGGTAGCAAATTTAATTAATTGTTACTTTATGGCAAGATTTTGTGTCACTTCTGTCCGTAGCTGTATTCCTTCTAGCCACAACCCTTCTCCACATTTGTAAATACTATTTGTAAATAGTCGGTACTTCCGTCGTCATGCATCACCTTTCCAACGTGACTACATAATGTGCGAAGTTGTAGACGCAAATCTACAATTGATGATTTAGAAAATCTCTAGATCAGCTAGATAAGACACATTTCTTGGCTGGGATTGTGTAGAAACCTTTGAAGCTGCATTGAAACTGCAATTTGGACCTTCATCTGTTTGGTCCCCATTGAAGTCCACTATTTGGAGAAAACTCCTGAAATGTTTTCCTCAGAAACCTCAACTGAAAAAAAGAATGACATGAATATCTTGAATGACATGGGGGTGAGTAAATTATCAGGAAATTTTAATTCTGGAGCGAACTAATCCTTTAATAAATTCCCTTTCCTGGTTTTCCAATTTAACATTTTGTATGCTATTGCCAATTCAAACTCTTAAATTGAAAGTGATTCTCAATATTGCCCAAATCGGTTGCCAGAGTATTGCTATGTGAACACTAAAGTGCTTTGTGTTTGTTTGTTTGTTTGATTATTTATTTATTGTGTTGCTAGGTGGTTGCTTACTGGCCAGTATCTCTATTATATTCTAAATATGACTCAGGTGCCTCCTTAAAAGTAATTGCCTCCCCCCCTCCATTTCCATCCAGTTGTTTAGAAAAGTAATAGCAAACCTCTCCACATGATTTGAGGAACTTGAAGTTCATACTTTTGCAGAGGGATTTGTTGAATGTGAAATGCCTTTGAATTTAAAGTATTTCAAGCATATTTTTAAAGGCTTCAGCTAGTCCATAATATATATACAGTGCAGTTGATATTCTGGTCATATTTTTTCCATACCACATCAATCTTAATAATTACTATTAATTTTGTATTCAGTCATTTATAAGTGATATATAAAAGTGCTGGAAGGGAAAAATGCCTTATACTCAGTTGTGCATAATTATCAAGCAGGTTTCCTTTTACAGGTAATATGTGCTAAAAATAGATTTAACTCACACTGAAAAGTCAAAAATATTCAAAACTATAGTGCAATATAGAAATCACAAAATTAAATCATGACCACTGGACAATGAAATGCTCACTGGGTCAGCAGGGTCAGAAAAAAAAAAAAAAAAACAGGCTAAAAAGAAAAGACACATTAACTGTAAAATAATTAAGGTAAAGAATTTGGTGTGAAACCACCAGGAACCCTTTCTCCAGTGCTACCATTTTCCAGAAATGCAAGCCCTTGTCAACAATTATATATCACTTAAAAATGATTAAATACAAAATTAATGGTAGTTATTAAGATTGATGTGGTTTGGTATTGGTAAAAAGTGCTTGGAAAAAATACATGACCAGAATATCAACTTGCATAAAATGAATAATGAATAATATGCCATGCTAGTGCGTTTTTTCCTTGTCCTAGCCTCACATTAAATGCACTTATATGTATGAATCACAAAATTAACAGTACACAATGTCTTGCTACTGAATCCCCAAAGAATACAATTTTTAAATGTCAAGGTGTGTGAAAAAAACCTCTCATATCAACATCTCAAGTACACAGCGGTCTGTGTGCAGCTCCGTGAGCTCCCGGAGGATGCTTTTGGAGGGGAAAGTCAAAGTTTTCTAGCACAGCAACACTTCCTGAGTTTCAAAATAAAAAAAACAGCATCAATATTTGGAATGTAGCTTAAAGGTTATAAAGTCAGAAGCATCTAAAAGAAGCTTGTTTCATTATTACTGAGTCACTGAAAATGTGCCACTGCATTTAAAGGGTATTAAGGATTTATCTGGTCGTTTATCATGAAGCATGACATTTCGAAGCAGTCATTTTGATATCAATTTCTTCTCAGTGAAGTTTTGTAAAGAGTTCAGATGTGAGAAAAGTTTAACAGCTAAGCTATTTTCATGCCATTTTTTTAATCTTTATGGCTGCTCTTTTTGTGTCTAAAGAAAAGGCAGAAAAGAGCTCTACCTATAACACGTTAAGCTGATATTGTAATCTGAAAGAGTGCACTCAGACCATAAGCCATAACTGTTATCCTGGTGCTTCTGATCACATTAGCTCTGGAAAATACAAGACCGAACCTCAAACTACTTGCCCTGGCTCATGCAAGACTGTCTGCTTTGACCTCTGGGTAATTACTTAAATGAGCTGTGCCAGTTAACCACTAAAAAATCTGTTCGCTTGCATAATTACTGCCGTCAGTGCATGGTTTCTTCAGGTTTTATGGTTATGCATTTTTTTTTCTTGACAGTGACTGACATTGAGAATTGATTCTAAAAGCATTTAGTTCCTATTACCTGTGGTGACAGACTCATATGGACTTTATTCATGCACCCTTGGTATTTACACATCCAACTGTTTTCTCCCTGTTCAGTAAACGTCTTAAACATTGTTCAGTGTGTCTCTATAAAGTGAACATGAATTAATAATCTGTGGTGCCTTAAACTCTTTGATTCAGGAATAAGGTATCCTCGGAGAAAGGCATGACATTTATACATACTTTATTCTGCTTTATCAAGTGTCTTCATGTCGTACTCTAAGGCTTTGTGTGTGCTTTGTGTTGTGTGTATATATGGCAGGGGTGTGTATGTGTATTGCCCTTTTAACATCAAAAACAATATTGTAAACTCCACCTTGGCTTCATAAGATTACTGAGGCTGACAGGATGCATGAAAAGTATGATGTTATACAACCATAATGAAACCTCAAACTGTTAAGTAGGAGAGGTCAGAGTCAGTTGTCTGTCTGAGAAAAGTGTGGTCATTTCACTTGGTAAGTAATGGTGCTTTGGACTGACTTACAATCTTTATAATGGCACACACTGTATAAAGGTCGTAGATCATGTGATTTTCACAACTCACAACTTTCAAACCTGTTTTTGTCTACTGCAGTTTTTTTCCGAATGCAATTTTGTCAGATGAACAGCCGTTATGTTGTTAAACTACAGTACAGTCCGTTGAACACACTATACTTCCATTACAGCCTCATTTTCAGCCCTGTCAAAAATTAAATATGGTGCTGCACTGACAAAGGTATTTCTATCAGTGTTTTCTATCCTTTGTTTTATCTTTAGGTTGTTGTTAAAGTTAACATGAATGACAGATGCTAACTTTGTCACTAGCAGCTACTGTACAGGAGTTTATCATTGTTTAGAGGTTGGGGCGCTTATATTTTATGATTGAGTCGAAAGGTGAAATTTTTAGATTTATTTTTGGCCTTTTTACCTTTTATTGAATAGGATGAGGAAAAACAGGAAGTTATAGGGAAAAAAATTTGCAAACATGGTCAGAAAAGGACCTTGAGAACTTGCCCAAAGCGCCAATGTGTGATAATTCTGAAAGTAATGAACGTTATTGTATTTTAGCATTTGCTTAAAGACTCTTCTTGACAAAGCGGCTGTGAAAAGACCTATTTGTAATATTTTTCTTTTCATTTTTTCATCAACTTAATGTTAAATGCATTAGTACCTGAATAGAATCTAGATGAATAAATGCTGTAAAAATATTATTCCTTGTTATTCATTATACATAATGCAGGGATAGTTCACTGAAACATGAAAATTTTTCTTATCATTACTCTCATGTTGCTCCAAAACTATGACTTTCTGTGGATCTGTTGAACACAAAAGAAGATATTTAAAAAACAAAACAAAAAAACATTGTGGTCCAAACAACATTGGAGCCCATTGACATTAATTGTACGGAGAAAAAACACTTTTCTGTTCCACAGAAGAAAAAAAGTCATACAGTTTTAAAATGATACCAGAATTTTCATTTTGGCTGGCATTTTTGGGTAACTTGTGCCACAGTAGCTCACTGTACCAATTCAAGTTTGATTGACTGGTGATCTGACCATTCTGACATTTTGTCTGTAAAACAAACCAGACAGGAGATTAACTTGAAAAATGTTGTGTATTTATATCTTTCCTTCGGTTGAAACAAGATGCCTTCTGATGTTCATTCATGTTTATTTCCTGCTTTAACTGAGGCACTACAGCAGTCTGTCATGACACATTAAAGGGCCACAAAATGGTATTTAATGTTTGAGTTTCTTAAAAAATGACAACCATTTGAAAACTGAGGCTTTGTTTCATACCAGAAAAAAAAAAATCTGCTCTGTCTTGTCGTTGTCAGTGTCCTCTTTCCTCCGCAGTGTATTTTTCACTGCGTGAGAACGTGATGTGTGCCGTGAGAGCAGCATGGCTTGTCGGATGTAGCAACAGTAACTAAGGGGGGGTCGGGTCTTTGCGAAGGGTCAATTGTTTGAAGACATTTCTCAGCTGGACTTTATGAACAGACTTAAATCACTGTGCTCAAGAGGTTGTTTCCCTAGTACTAGAGCACGTTTAGAAAGTCTCTTCCAGTATAGACTGCAGGTATACTTTTATTTCACCCACTGTGAGCACTTAAACCGCTCTGATTTGCTATAAAATGACCCACTGAGAGCACACCGAGAGCTTGCTTCATTCAAGATGGCGGAAAGCAATGCAGAAATAGAGAATGATATCATTGCAATGCTTCAAAACACCCCTCTCGGACTTTATGAATGCTGCTGGAGGAATTAGCTTTCGCTGCGTCCAGTTAATCAGAGCGAGCGCTCTCTGTCAGGTCTCATCTGAAAGTAATTAAGAAATGGTTCAGAAGGCAGGAGAGCCGCCGGGCCGCCGCTGCAGGAAAAGAGGGAAGAAGAGGGCCACGAGTCTGGAACGAGCGTGAGATGAGAAAGCTTTTAGTTCCTGGCAGGCATGAGGCGAGAGAGAGAGAATAGAACCTCAGGAATGAGTCTTTTGGATCGATGGAGGACCTCATGTGGCACTTGTGAGCGTTTAGCAAGTTTTTCTCCCGTGGTTTGTTCTGAAAGGACAAAAATGAGAGACGCCCTCTTCCGAATTTGCTTTTGTTCTTGTTTGCAGTTCGCATCATGAAACTCATTTACCTAATCGATAGTCTCTTACGTTGCAGTGAATGGGGAATACTGGTCAGAAAATGACAATATGCAATTTATCAGCCAGACAGCCCTCTGACTGCGTAATGGGCCGAGCTATTCTGAAATGAGCTAGCTATTTTGTCCCAAAATGGCAAAAGTCACGGTAAACCTATGAACTCTAATCAACCTCTATTGAAGTCAAGTTGTTTGTGCTGCAATTTTAGGTTATTTGGAATTTCAATACGTTTCTTATGGTGTGATAAATGTGTTTTTAATTTTCCATGGTTGATTTATTCAGATCATGTGAGACTGGAAATTTTATGCCAATATTTGTGATGCTTTCTTCCAATTACGACCACACAGCCATGTTATATACAACACTGATGTGGAATAAATCCATGTAAATGTATATAAATAACAACTGCGTTTCAATTCAATTGAATAAACTCTGAAATGCCGAACTATGGAAATGAGAGGAAACGGTCACATTTCTCACATCAGACAGCGCTCTGGGCTCAGACCCAAAGGAAAGACATATTGCTTAGTTTATTGTGACACCTTAAGCATATTGTGCTGTCACAGAAAATAAATAATTTGTCCCGCCATCCCCTCGAAAAAAGAAATCAGCTCAAAGTGGAAGACATATAAACCATTCACCCAAAAGGAAAATTTTATTGCTTAGAGGTTGCTCTTGCATAGCTCAGGAGACGTAACTGAGTTCTCAGCCTTTTCCTAAGAGTCCTTTAGAGAAATAAAAGTAGACTTAAAACAGACAGTTTTTGACTGACATACAGAGTATGGTGCTGTAAAATTAATGTGGATTTCATAGCTCATTTCATATATCATTTGGCCTTGGAATAACTGAGATCTTTGACTTTTGATTACAGGGTTTGTTATGCTGGTAAATTTCAGCATAGTTACACTCTAAAATGTTTACTGAGAAAAAAAAAAGAAGTAAAAATGCTAAAGTAAAAACCTGTAAGTTATATATGGTGCAAAAAGGTTCAACAATGCATTGCATGTAATTTTACTGTAAAATATGTGTTTTTGGAAGTAAAAACTATAAATGACCACATAATAAAAGAATTAAAAGATGATTCTTTTACAAAGTCCTTGTTTTCTCTTCATTTGATGTCATTGCTGTTTAGAAGAAACCATTGAGAAATTAAAAAGGTTGGTAACACCTTTAGTGTAGGGACCAATTCTCACTATTAACTAGTTGCTTAATAGCATGCCTATTATTAACATATTGGCTGTTTATTGGTACTAATAAAGCACATATTCCGCATGACCTACAGTATAATCCTACCCATTACCTAAACTTAGCAGCTATCTATCTAACTATTAATAAGCAGCAAATTAGGAGTTTGAGGCAAAAGTCATGGTTAATGGGTTGTTAATAGCGATTAATTGGACCTTAAAATAAAGTGTGACCAAAACTTTTTTCTTGTGATTGGATTTCAAGAATAAATGTAGCATTGATGATGAGTCTATAGAGCTGTAGAATAGGTTGTTTGGTTCTATCATTGTAGCATTGTCACATTAATATTTCCCATTCAGGCTGACCAGTTCACATTTAGAGTTAAACTCATCATAAAACGAACTTTGTCTTGAGGCATTCAACTATTTTGCACAAGTTTAAAGTTTTGTAACTCATCTAAAAAAAAAGACATCAAACAAGTTCCTCAAATGTAGAGGAGAGTGCCGTCCGAGTCCACCAGCACTGTGACATTGTTCTTCCCCCCTCAGGTTTTTATCTTAATCTCAAATGCAAATCTGTCAGTCCCACTTCAACCTTGAAATGCATCTTATTCAAAGTCTGTCTTTCACCATCTCATATCTCAACTCTCGCTACTGACTCACTGACCACACCACATCTCCCCATATAGCTCTCTTGACTGATCTCTGTAGCTGATATAACTTTAATATTATGTTGAGATATGTTCCAGTTTTAATGAAGTGTTTTTATGACCAGTCTCCTGTGGTTTCAGGTAGTTTTGAAAAGTGAAGGTTATGTTAGTTCAAGTACTGGTGCCCAGCGTGCTAGGCTTTGTTTTAAGGCTGCTAAGTTTCCTAGAGTGGATTTAGCACATTGCTATGCGGTTGCTAGGGTGTTCTAGTTGGTTGCTATGTCATACAGTAGGTGGACAACCAGAATGCCAGTCGCGTGTTAAAGTCGTTCACGAAACTACCGCCAGGTGGCGCAAAGGGACAGATTGCAAACTGACTGTAATTACGATACGGTAAGAATTTTGACCGATTAATACAATCAGTTAAACGGTTTAAAAATTCATTCGTTTTTTTTTCAGTAATTTATCAAATTATTTTAAAAGGTTTGCTGCGTGGTTAAAATACGCTGCATAGCCTATATTAAAACAAACAAACAAACAAACAAAAAAA
>JAFVLL020003490.1:0-13071 GCA_021397915.2 Tor tambroides | reverse complement strand
TTTGGAGATACTGTCCGGGCATAATTGGATTTAAATGAACTCAAAATTTCCTTTGTTATGGCACATAACACGCAATGCTTTTTAATTAAGATCGCTGGGCTCAAGTAATGATACAGGCCCACGTCGAGAGCCGCCGTTTCTTTCATGTTCCATTCTTCAAACAGCACTGAGAGCGGGGAAGCCGCAATGGCAGACGGACCAGCCCACTGTCTAACTCAGCAGGATAGGGTGTGGTTTAATTAAGATCCCACTTTATCAGCTCCATCGAAGTTTCTGCTGCGAAGATGAGATGCTCTGTACTTGAGCTCGTATCATTTATGTCGCTGATAACCACAAAGTGCCATTTCTGGCTCTTGTCTTATTTCACGTGAAGTGGATGATGAGAATGCAGACTGATATGCTGGCCAGGTAGACTCATTTACTGAACCTGTACAATTGATTTGTGTGTGAACGACGTCATGTGTTTCCACCACAGAGCTCTCACAAGTGAATATAGTTGAACAGGTTTGACTACTTTAGTAATTTCCATGAGTACGAATCTTAATGTTTAAGCATATAATGATATTCTAGGGAACTGTGTGCTTCTAATTTTATAGCAACAGTTTGGACAGGACCCTTTTCTGTTCTAACATGACAGTGCCTCTGTGTATAAGGCAAGGTTCAAAAAGAAATGAGTGATTTGGTGGATTTGGATTTTGGATTTGGTGATGAGTTTTTGGCTCAAGGTCTGCATTTGAAGTCACACCAGAGGTATTCAACTGGGATTAGGACTTTGCTTTCTTCAGACCAGTCAAGTTCTTCCACACTGACTGAATCAATCATTTCTCTTTGAACCTTGCTTTATACACAGAGGCATTGTCATGTTAGAATAGAAAAGGCTCCTGTCCAAACTGTTGCTATAAATTTAGAAGCACAAAATAGAATCCCTATCCCTAGAATATCATTATATGCTTAAACAGTAAGATTTGTACTCATGAAAATTACTAAAGTAGTCAAACCTGTTCATTAGAAGGGGGTGTCTCAATACTTTTGGCAATACCTCATTAGTTTGCTCTGAACTTATGTTGATGTCCCTTCACTTCTCTTGTTTTTAGTCCAAAATAAATTTGTACCATTTTTTTTTTTTTTTAAATATTTATAATGTTTAAATAACTAGAATAATGTGTAGTTTTATTCAGCGAGGATGCATTAAATTGATCAAAAGTGGAAGTAAAAACATTTGTTATAAAACTTTTCTATTTCAAATAAATGCTGTTCTTTTGAACTTTTTATTCACCAAAGAATTCTGAAAGAAAATGTATCACAGCTTCCATAAAAATATTAAGCAACTCTGGTTTCAGCATTGATAAAAATAGTTAATTTTTCTTGAGCAGCAAATCAGCATATTACAGTGATTTCTGAAGAATCATGTGACACTGAAGACTGGAGTAATAGATGATTAAATTTTAAATTATTGAAAAAAATTTGAATATAATAATATAGTAATAAAATAAAATTATAATATTTCACAATATTACAGTTTTTACTGTATTCTTAATGAAATAAATACATTCTTGGTGAGCATTAAAGACTTCTTTCATTACATTAAAAAATCTTACCGAACTCAAACTTGTGAACAATATTTCCCAATATTTCTGTTAGTATTGCAAATTTTCTTCTGATCCAAATGCTTGGAGGAGGCAGTGCCGCCTTTGCATCCTCAGAGAAAACAATCTGACCTTACATAAGCTTGTAGGAACAAGGCTACACTGATCAAAGTGAACACAAACTTTGGATCATAGGACATCTCGCACTCGGAGAAGCTCATTCTGTAACAGAAAGTCCAAGACATGAGAGTTTTCCCCCCACACCACCCCCAGTTCTGTATAATTTATCTTAATTGCATTGTTATTTATATATTATTTTAAAAATTACCATTCCATTCAGTGCTGAGAGCTTTGAAGAAAATGAAAAGGACTGAATGAACACACACAAAGTTAAAGAAACAGGGAGATAAAAGTGCAAAGAGTCGTGATAATATAATGCAGCTGTAAAGAGAGAAATTAGGAGGTTATCTGCTGGGAAATGACTGTGCATTGTTAAGTGTAAAAAAAGAATGTGTTAGCAATTGCTACAATTACCCACTATAATTACTTAATTCAATTTATGCATGACATATTTAATAATAAGGGCTGTTTTTTCAGCTAATGTTAAGCTATCACTATTTGAAATAAGACTAGAAAGGACCACCTAATAACCTTCTTGGTCTCATAGCAGCTGTGTGACTACTTACATAAAACGATAAATATTTTAAAGGATGATAGAACTATTGGTCACACTTTATTTTAAGGTCCAATTCTCGCGATTAACAAACTATTAACTATGACTTTTGCCTCAATAAACTCCTAATTTGCTGCCTATTAATAGTTAGTAGGGAAGTTGTTAAGTTTAGGTATTGGGCAGGATTAGAGATGTAGAATATGATAATGCAGGATATGTGCTTTATAAGTACTAATAAATAACCAATATGTTAATAATAGGCATGTTAATAAACAACTAGATAATAGTGAGAACCGGTCCCTATACTAACAACTATCTAATGTAGAAAACACTGATTGCCTAAAATAATAATAAATAAAGTAAACTTTTAGGCCATTTAGTGTTTGGGTATTTGACGTTTGAGCAGATACTGATAGATAACACACTGAACTTACTGTAGGCTCACAATCTCCAGTTCTTTTGCGTCTTAATATCACATCCTAGAGACATTCTTAAGCATCAAGTGGTCCCAGATGGTTAAAAGGTTGGGAAACTCTACTTTTATTACATTGCACTGCTTGGTTCTGTGTCATATGGACATCTTAGTGAGGCAGAGTGGGAGAAGAAGTGGAGCTCCATTGAATCTGACAGTGATACACTAAGGCAGAAAGAACACTCTGGAAATAAGTTATGGCACAATGATGACCTGGTGCTTTTGATAAAATGACTGTGCTGCAGCTCAGCCTGCTTCACAGTTTGGGTTTGAGATGTGGGTGACTGCATGATCGATTGGGTATTGTTTTCTGCATCTTTTACACATGTAGTCTATTCACACGTTGTACAAGACGTCATCAATCAAATGATGGAATAACACACTCTTCATTCATGCAGTTTACAATGGCTGCTGACTCTGTACTGGCTGTATTACCACTGAGACTCTCTCTCTCTCTGTCTCTCTGTCTCTGGCACTGTGATGACAGGATGATGGGACTGTGCTGGCTGAAATCTTATAAGAGGTGGAAGCTTTAAAAAGGGACATTTTTAAATCCATAACATATTTCTAAGTACATATGCTGTCAGTATAGATCAGATGGGTCATCATTTTTAAATTTCTCAGTACTGAGATAGAAAACTCAGTGTTAATTATGAAAAAATATGAATTGCTACATAGTAATGGGAGTACTATATAATATTCATTATCCACACTAGATATTTGGACTATTTAATATAGTTATCAAATACACTGAGCACATTACACAATGACAATGAAAAATTAATTTCTATAGGACATTTTAGAGAGTGCAATCTGTCATGCTCCATCTCATGCAACTCAACATTTTTTGTGATATATTTGCAATATGACAATCTATAATCTATAATAAAGTGATAATGACAGTGTTAATATTTTGTTAATATTCTGTCCAATGATCATCATAATGAAAAGTGCTCTAGTTAACTTTTTTTTATGTTATTGTATACATGTAAATATACATATGTATATACAGTGCCTTGCAGAAGTATTCAAACCTCTTCATTTTTTTCACGTTTTGTTATGTTGCAGCTTTATGTTAAACTGCATTAAATTAGCCTACTTATTTTCCACATCAATCTACACTCCTTACACCATAATGGCAAAGCAAAAACAGAACTGTCACAACTTTCTCAATTTATAAAAAATAAAAAATCTGAAATAAGTATGTTGCATAAGTATTCAAACCCTTAACTCAGTACTTAGCTGAAGCACCTTTATAGCCTCAAGTCTTTTTTTGTTTGATGCGACAAGCTTTGCTCATCAGCATTTGGCAATTATCTGCCATTCTTCTCCTCACCTGTTCACCTCTCAAGCTCTGTCAGGTTGGATGGGGCAGATGCACATTTTCAGGTTTCTCCAGAAATATTTGATTGGGTTCAATCCCAGGCTGTGGCTGGGCCACTCAAGGACATTCACAGAGTTGTCTATAAGCCACTCTTGCTGTGTGTTTAGGGTCATTGTCCTGTTGGAAGGTGAGCCTTCTGCCCAGTCTGAGGTTCTGAATGCTCTGGACTGGGTTTTCATTAAGGCTCTCTCTATATTTTGGTGCACTGAGCTTTTCTTCTACTCTGATGAGTCCCTCAGTCCCTGCTGCTGAAAAACAGTCTCACAGCATGAGGCCGCTACCAACATGCTTTACTTTTGGGATGGTACTCTGCAGGTGATGAGCAGAGCTGGTTTCCTTCAAACTGAATTGCAGTTCATTAAACCAGAGAATCTTGTTTCTCAGAGTCTGAGGGTCCTTTAGGTACTTTTTTGCAAATTCCAAGTGTGTTTTCTTGTGTCTTCACTGAGGAGAGGATTGCATCTGGCCACACCAGCATAAAGCCCTGATCGGTGGAGTGTTGCAGTGATGTTTGTCCTTCTGTAGGTTTCTCCTACCTCCACATATGATTGTGGAGCTCAAATAGAGTGACCATCAGCTTCTTGGTCACCAGTCTAGACAAGACCCTTCTCCATGAATTGCTCAGTTTGTCCAGGAGGCCAGCTTTAGGAAGAGTCCTGGTTGTTCAAAACTTCTTCCATTAAGGGTAATGGAGAGTACATGCTTCTGTGAACCTTCAATGCAGAAGAATTTTTTTTCTGAACTCTTCCCCAGATGTGTGGTTTGATGCAATCCTGTTTCTGAGCTCTACAGGCAGTTTGTTTGACCCCAGGGCTTGGTTTTTGCTCTGATATGCATTTCAGCTGTTAGACCTTTTATTAAGATGTGTGCCTTTCCAAATCATATCCATTCAATTGAATTTGCCAAAGGTTAACTTCACTTGAAGTGCAGTAACATCTATAAGCAATATGAATGCTCCTGAGATAAATTTCAACTGTCCCAGATAAGGGTATGATTACTTATGCAATGGAATCATTTAAGTTAATAAATTTGCAAAGATGTTAAAAACCTGTTATTTGCTTTGTAATTATGGTGTATGGAGTGTAGATTGTTGTGGAAAAAAAAGTAATTTAAAGCGGTTTAACGTAAGGCTGCAACATAACAAAATGTGAAAAAATGAAGGGGTTTGAATACTTCTGCAAGGCACTGTAGATGCATATTTATTGTCAAAAGTCTGTATGATTTTTTTTTTTTTTTCAAAAGTAAAGGTTTTTTTATAATGTTTCAAATGATATAGATTAAAAAAATCTGTTCTTAAAGACTTTCAGTAACACTTTAGTTTAAGGACCAGTTCTCACTATTAACTTTAGTTGCTTATTAGCATGGATATTAGCATATTGGCTGTTTATTAATACTTATTAAACACATATTCTGCATGACCATATTCTACATCCCTAATCCTACCCAATACCTAAACTTAACACGAAATGTTAATATGCAGTAATTAGGAGTTTATTGAGGCAAAAGTCATAATTAATAGTTAGTGATGATTGGTCCTCAAACTAAAGTGTGACTGACCTTTCAATATATCAAAGAATCCTGAAAGAAAATGTATCAGTTTCCACAAAAATATTAAGAAGCTCAACTGTTTTCAACACTGATCATTATAATATTTCCTGAGCACCAAATCAGCGTATTAGAATGATTTCTGAAGGATCATGTGATTATACAATATTACTGTTTTTAGTGTATTTGTTGTCAGATAAGCAGCCTTGCTAAACATAAGAGATGTCATGATTCAAAACCATAAAAAAAATCTTACTGGCCCCAACACGTTTGAATGGTAAAGTATATTTTAAGACTTCCTTGTTTTGGGTCTACCACTAGTGATTAAATGTTTATTTAAGTTTAGTTTAGTTAAATAAAAGATAAAGAAACTTTACTACTGTAGGTCAAAAGTGTATCAGCCTCAGAACTAATGTGCTAATAAACCTGCTGCCCTGTTGGATGGATTAACTGACATTATACATTTATTCCTCCATGACATGCCTCATGTTGGTTGATCCTTGTCCAAATTCTTTTTTATTCTTAAAAAGCACATTTGTCTTCCATCTGTTTTTATTGTTTTATATTAATATTTTATATTATATATCACTTTCCCAATTGTCACACTCACACACATGTAGATCTTCCCCCTCAGATAGATAGTCGCAATAGAAGGAGAACAAAAAGTGAGAAAAATATTATACACAGACTCATGACTATTGGTTTGACACAAAGTTTAAATCGCACATGTTTTCTCTCTCTCTCTCTCTCCCGCACATCCCCCCCCCCCTCTCCAGGGAGCAGTAATTACAAAAGAGGCTTGGTGTAGTCTCTCTCTCCTCCTGTGCTCTCTGCAGTGTGAGGGGGAGAAGTTGCTTTACTGAACAGTTGCAGCTGGTTTGTGCAGGAATTAATCATGATGATTAATTGGGCTTCAAGTTAAATATCCACAGAGCGACGTCAAGCTGACAGGCGTCACGCTTAAATTGACACTGTTTTAAAAAGCAGTAGATTGATTTACAGAAAGGACTAATGAATAGTTCTCTGAACCAGGGGAGACATAAACAGGAATGTGTGTTTTTGAATCTGACCTGAACGGTCAGTTTGTTGCTCGCTCTCTTCCTCTCGCTCCTTGTCAATATGCTGCTTTCTCTGTATGCTTCTCTCACTCTAATTTGCCTGTGTGTGTGTGTGTCTTTCCTATTGTTCGGGCACATCGGTGTGTAGGGGAGGGGCTCCAGTCCTGGCATTTGTAATCCATCTATTGTGTTGGGCCTCTCCAGCTCTGGATCAATGCTCTGCTCTCACTCTGGCCCACAGGTCTGTAACCGAGCCTCTATTCAGTCCTTTCTCGCACACACCATCTTTGGAGGAGGAATAGCGAGGGTATGGATACGGGTTCTCCATATGTGTTTTTTGAGATGAATGAGTGTGTGTGTGTAATTGTGTAAAACTTGGCAGTGACGCTTATGCTTTTCTCTTGTGTCCAAAGCATGTTCAGATTCCCCTCTGCAGTGCTTCTCACTTGAAGTTGAACTTCATTTTGAGCCTCTCTGCCCTCATCTGGTGTTAATATGTGATCACTTTCTGCTTGGTTAATAATTTATCAAATATTCCTAATGGTTATTTCAGAGTCTTCATCACTTTAGGAGTGATTTTGGTGCCCTTGGCAGAATATAACATGCCTCATCCCCAGTGTTAATGTTAGCATAATTACCAGTGTTGACACCCTTTGGTAACATTTTGTTTAAAATAAAATAAAAACTGAATTAAATAAATAATTAATCAAATTTAAATACATATACAAGTATCACTTGTATATACAAGTAGATACAAGTATCACTGAAACTTATGTGGTATTTGTTGGTTGGTATGATAATTCACAAGCGGGGTCTCAGGTTAATAATCCATTGGTTTTTCACCTGAGAAACAGATTTGGATTGAGGACATAGAACCACTTTTTTTTTTTAAAAGAACAATCCAGTTCAAAACATACATTATTAGAAAAGTCTTTGTATTCATGTTACATTTATGTTTGTCTTTGCATTCATATTAGTTTTATGATGTTCTAAAAATAATAAAATACACTAAAAATACCCTAAAAAATGTTATGTAGTGTAACCATTAACACATGCAAGTGTACAAATCTTCACAAAATCATGATTTAGTTTATTCAATATTTGGGTGATTATATAGGGTGATTATATATGGTTTTATTTTAATGTATTATATAGATTTATTATGTATTTATTTATTACAATACATCCTGAATTATTGTTGATTAAATGTATATTCATAAATATAAATAGAATTAGGCCTGTATGTAATTTATACATATCATTAGGTTTTTGGGGAGTAACACCATATGGCATGTATTCAAATCACTGTATGTATGAATTGCATTTTTATTTTGCAAAATTGGCACTGCATAGAAGTGGACGTTATTCCGAAGAGTGGGCACAATTGGTTGCGTTTTATTTTCTGATTTTACCGGAGAGAGGACCAGTGATTGAAATGAAGCGTGCGTCTGAGGGGCCCGAACCCCACGCAGCTGTAGAGAACAGTGATGGTCTAGTTGAATATGTTGCCTCTACCAAGGTCTGCCATGGACTCAAGGGAAGCGTATGCTTAATGTAACTTTAAAGGTTTTTTGAATGAGTACATTGGATAAATGTGACCCTGGACCACAAAACCAGCCATAAGGGTCAATTTTTTGAAACTGAGATTTATACATCATCTGAAAGCTGATAAATAAGCTTTCCATTGATATATGATTTATTAGGATAGGACAATATTTGGCCGAGATGCAACTATTTGAAAATCTGGAATCTGAGGGTGCAAAAAAAATCTAAATACTGAGAAAATCACCTTTAAAGTTTTCCAAATGAAGTTCTTAGCAATGCATATTACTAATCAAAAATTAAGTTTTGATATATTTACATTAGGAAATTTACAAAATATCTTCATGAAGCATGATCTTTACTTAATGTCATAATGATTTTTGGCATAAAAGAAAAATCAATAATTTTGACCCATACAATGTATTTTTGGCTATTGCTATAAACATACCCGTGAAACATAAGACTGGTTTTGTGGTCCAGGGTCACAAATGTGTAATGAATTAAATAAAAACAGGACTGGAGCATAAAGAGAAATGGATTGGAGCATTTTGTTCATTTTTGTATTGAAGGTGCTGGAGTGCCGTTCCAGATTATTCCAACCCAGTTTAACCCAGAATTGCTTTCTTGTTGGAATTCTATCAGAGAAACACAATGAATTCATCTAAATACCAGTCACTGGGATCTGTATGACTCCTGTGATGAGCTCAGATCAAAAATTGTGAGGTTAGCATTTACCGCTGCACGTCTCTTCTGAACTTCTCTTGAACCCAAAAGACAAGTTGTTCCTTATTGCAAATACTGTACATTTTGCATTGTGCGCCGTACTGCAATCCGTCGCTCTTGTGTGAGAGAAGATAGGGAAGCGTTTTATCTAAATCAGAGGTGTCCAAGGACTTTGAGGGGGAAGTACTACAGCAGCCAGTAGGGGGCGCTGAGACAAAGAGAAATCCTGTGAAGAGAAATCTCCCCCCAGCACCCTTATCTGCATTCACTTCCTCAGTCTCATGAATACAGAATGTTCTTGCACAACCCAGTAAGCCTCTGAATTCATGAACACGCAGAGCAAGTGTGTATGTTTATGTGTTTAAAGAATCTTCCTGCTGCACAGGCCTGTCTGTTTGGCTTGTGTTTGCATGTTATTGTTGTAGCAGTTTTGCAGCTGTCTGTCATTGTAACCCTTCCCCCTCCTGCCTCAAGTCGAGTCGAGACCCTCTTTATACAGACAAGGTTGTTCATGCTCACCAAAGACTCTTGCAAATCATTCTGACTTGGTGTGAGTGTATATTCATGCACCTTCTCCTGTCTACAAAACTATCCGATACAAGCGGCTGGAAGTCACTGGAAAAGTGAAGAGAAATCAGAAATTAAACTCAAGATTCATAATGAACACCCACATCTGCTCACTGAGAGAAACAGGGACCGGCTAATGATGAAAGTTTTAACTCAACATCCGGTTGTTCCAAATCATATGACTTTCTTTCTACCTTGGAATGCAAAATGAAAAATTTCTAAGACTGTGGTGGTTGCTCTTTTTCATGCAGATGAGTTGGGCTTTCCAGCTTCAAAAAAAAAAAAAAAAGTAACTGAACTTCTAGATCTTCTGAAGCCATATGATAGCTGTGTAAAGAACAAACCATAATTTACAACCCAGCCTCATTGGAAAAACGTGCCTGAGGCGACATTTCTGCAAAATGATATTATATTGCTGCTTGCAGGTTTTGCAACATTTTCAAAGTAAAATGTCCAGTGAGTGATACTAAAAGTGTGTTCAGTTTTATCGGAAACAGATTAACTTGAAATGTGACAATATTTTATTACGGCGGTGTTATATCGCAGCTCTTCAGAAATGAAATGTACAATGAATGGCACTAAAAATGAATGCTCTATCATATTTTAAAATAACTTACCATCTACACTAAACTCAACCGATATTATCAACAAGCAAATGTGAGGTAAATGCACATTTGCTGAAGCAACAATGGCACTTTACAAGTCTTTAAACTCTTTAATTGTGACTCATGTTTCACAAAACTCATGCCGAAATGCTCTGCATCACAAGTGTACCAGGTGAGCTACCAAGCAAGTTTACCATGTCAGAAAAGCCATACATATGGAGCTGGTTATGTGATACAAATCATACGCTATAATGTAAAAACAGGTGATAGCATAGTATTGTGCAAAGAACTGCACAATTTTACACATTTTTATTATTAGTAAAAATAAAATAAATAAATCAATAAAATAAAAAAATCAATTAAAATTTTAGACTGTCCCTCACAAAAAGCTATCATACGGCTTCAGAGTTATAAGACAAGCCATGTGGACCACTTTTATGATACTTTGTTGCTTTTGTATGCATTTTGAAGCTTGAAGGCACCAGTCCATATTAACTGATATTGCTTGGAAAAGAGCAAACCAGCACAGACATAAAGGACAACATGAAGTTCAGTAATTGAATTTTCAATTTTGGATTAACTATCCCTTTGATCACTGAACGCTGTTACACAGCAGAATTTGAGAGTTGATCAGGTTTCTAATCTAGTACATTTGTGTGAGTGTGTATGTATGTCTGGCTTCCTTTTGTATGTAGGCATCACTGACATGCAGCAAGCTTGAGTTCCCATGAACAATGACTTCAGCCTTTGCTTTACTTTGAGTGAATTTGTGTTTTTGGCAGATGATGTCATTGGGTTAAAAAAGGCTTAGTTTATGCTTTTTTTTTTAAAACAAGTTTATACATTTGATCAGAATTAGAAATCTGTAATTATATATTTATGTTACATTTAAAGATCAACCAGGCATCTAAAAGACAATATATGATACAAACATAGCTTTCTGATGTTCTTTATTGTCTTCCAACCTCGGTTCACTGCCAGTATTCGGACCTAGAGGTTCAGGTTTATTCAAACCAAACACCCGAATGGAGGCCGCAAAATGACTGTACTGTAGGTGCCAGACGGGGAGGTTTGAGTATCTGAGAAACTGCTGATCTCCTGGGATTTTCACACACAACCGTCTCCAGAGTTATAGTGTGAAAAACAAAAAAAAACATGCAATGCTGCAGTTTTGTGGGCGAAAGCGGCTTGTTAATGAGAGGGGTCAGAGGAGAATGGGCTGACTGTTTAAGCGGACAGAAACGCAGCAGTAAGTGAAATAATCAGACGTTACTACTGTGCCATGCAGAAGATCATCTCTGAACATGCGAAGCGGCAAACCTTGAATTGAACGGGTTACAGTAACAGAAATCTACACCAGGTTCTTCTTGGTCAACTAAGAGCAGGAAACTGAAGCTACAGTAAGCAACAGTGAGTCACCAAAACTGGAGAGCACAAGACTGGGAAAATGTATGGTCAGAAGAATTTAGATTTCTGCTGTGCAGGCGGTACAGTCAGAATTTGGGACATGGATCCATCCTGCCTTGTGTCAGCTGTTCAGGTTGGTGGTGATGGTTTATTTGTGTCTGGAATGTTTTCTTAGCACAAATTAGGCCATTTTATACTGTACCAACTAAGCATCAGTCGAATGCTACAGCCTCCCTGAGAATTGCTTTTGAGCATTTGCATCACCTTATAGCCACATGATAATATAGTGTTCAAAATATTTAAAGAGAAAATAATGTATTCATAGGTTTTTTTTTCCCCAATGGTTTCAAAGTTCTATCTTCATTTACTCACCCTCATGTCATTCCAAACCTGTCTTTCTTCTGTGGAACACAGAAGAAGATGTTTTAAAATATGTTTGCAAATATGTTTCTGTTGTATTTTTGTCCATACAATACCAACATTCTTTAAAATAAATAAAATAAAATGTTCGTTTTTGGTTGAACTATTCCTTGAATATGTATGCTTAAGATATTAAAATGTTTAACTTTTTTTTTAAATTTACATTCATCAAATATGATAACATGACTTTCATTCTGCTTTTTAAAAGACTGTTATAATCTTTAATAAGATTAATCTCAGAAACAATTAGATTACTCTCTAATGAGAGTTTTTCATTTTGTTAACAGCACCAGTTTTTTACTGAAAAAACAAATATACATTTTTAGTTTTAAAATATACTTAAATATCATTAAAAGTAATATTAATGCATATTAACTTTGCAAATTAACTAAGTTACACTTTTGTGTACACGTTTCTGTCATTTAACAATTTGCATTTATATACTGACTAAAGACAAGCCAATTATTTGGTTTTAAAAACGTGTCTTAATATCACACAATCTTTTTCTCACACAGTACGTTTGGGTTTTTATACAAGAAAATATAAAAATAGCTGGCTTTATTTTTTATAATGGGGTCTCTCACAAAGGGATCATCATGTTTGGAGTATTTTCACCTCAAAAGTAAAAAAAAAAAAAAAAAACACTGACACAGAACACCTTTGGAATGTGGTGGATACACTATAGGCCAGAATCTGTAAGGAATGTTTCCGTTCCAAGCTCTTTTGGGGTCAAAGCAGGGGTCATAACCAGCATTCGAACAATGCACCTAAAATGACCACTGAAAACAAAGTTACTGTGAACATCAAAGTGAGGTTATTTAAATTTTCACACAAAGGTGGAATGAGCCGTTGTTCATTTACAGACAGTGCGTGCTTTGCGGACAGGTTGCGTGTTTGATGTTTTCACCCGTTTCCTCTGAGCGAAACCCCTGTTGAGTTCCGCTGTTCCTTTACCAGGTAATTAAAACCTCCTTGCTGACCTTCACAAACAGAAAGCTGGTATGAAAGTCATGGTCAACTGCCTTTGTACAGAGTATTATAGAAAACAACAACAACTACAAAAGTAACCTTCCTCACAGCAGCGGACGT
>JAFVLL020003488.1:0-11829 GCA_021397915.2 Tor tambroides | reverse complement strand
CTTCTTCTGCCCCCTTCAAAAAGGCCCCAATAGCACCAAGATATCCTTCATGTCTTAGAAATAAAGCCTGGACCTCCCCCTACAAATAAACACAAATCTTTATCCAAAATGGTCACATAACACAGCAATATGTAAGATTTTTATCCTGAGAATGTAAACAGGGGATAACATATTGTCACTGTATTACTGTATTATACAAGAAGAAAGAGAATTAAGTGATAGGAAGTTGGTCGTTGTATCAAACACTCATGTAATCATTACTGATACAGTATTGTGATTAAGAAAAGAAGGTTGGAGACCTTAGTGAAGAAATTGATGCTATAGGTGATAGTGTGCATGGTGACGGGATGTCCTCGAATGAAAAATCCTCCAAAATAGACCCTGGTAAGGTTATGCAGTTTGGCATAGAGGCAGGCAAGCTGTCCAATGTCATTGCTTATCATGTGCAGTAGGCTCTTTGCCATGTCTTCTTTGGAGAACTCTGAGCAATATACAACAAAATGCCCAAGTAAGTGAGATCTGCCATGTAAACTATTCTTTGAATTCATGGTGCAGATGTTACTTTAGACCTTCAAAAGTAACACTGCAGGTCTCTCTGTTACACTTTCCTCTTTTCCACCTTTGTGAAACCAAAGACCTTTGGCTTCATTTCACATTAATAACACTGCAAACTGGGTGAAGGGTCAAATGACTCTTCCTGGGTGAGGAAACCAGACTATACAATAAACTGCCTCGTGTTACAATCCATGGTGCAAATGTTACTTTAGACCAAAGTAAAGATGTTACTTTACACAAAAATTCACTTTTGTATTTTTTCTTCTGCTTTACCTTTGTCTGTGGTGGCTGATTTCCCAAAGCTACTTGCAATGAGGTCGCCAGTTAATCCAAGGGACCCGTAAGCACCTCCATAGATGTCTTTTACAAGCATATCCACATTTGTGTGTTGTCCTTTGGATGCTAACTGCAAAAGCTCATCAAACCTCTAAGACAGAGAATGGGAAGGGATAGTAAAAAAATTAAGTGAAACAAAAAAAATAAAAATAAAAATATGTAGGAATTCTTAGAAAAACTTCACAAAATGAAGCACCTTGGTTTTTGTAAGTAAAGCTCCAAGACCCCAAAAAGTGCCGCCACCTATAGAACTGCCACCAATACGCTCAAATTTGTCCTCTGCTTCAACCTTCAAAAACAGGACATGGGTGCTCCCTTTAGAAAGTCTGCAAACTTAGGATTTTTGTTTTGTTTTGTGTGTATAATGCCACAGAGGCATGTAGATCCAGTGCAGTACACATATACCTTTACTATTGAGACTCCAGAGCCAATATTTATAAGCAGGTAGGGGAAGATGTCCGGATGTGTATTCTGGAACCGAAATTCAGAATCAGCATGTTTGGCATACACAAACGCCTCATGGGGGATATTCTTCAGAACAAAGTTGCATCCCTTAATCAGACAAGTCATTTCATCCTCTTTGTCCACTCTAAGAGAAAAAAATACAACTGAATTACCATTACAACAATCTACAACAAATCCTTGAACTCCAAGCATGTCTGTATCATTCTCTAAAAATTCACTTACTTTAGCTTTAACTTCTTCTCTATCAGGTCCTTGAACTTGTATGCCCCTCCACCAGTTGCTTTGATGACTTTGGTTTCTGTGTTGACCAGGTGGTCTTTAATGAAATCTAGGCAGGTTTCAATGTAAGCATTCTCAAACTTGATAAAGTGAAGACGGGCAGTGATCTCTTCCTGTACAGATATCTCATAAAGAGGGTCACCATCTGTTTCCTAGAAACAAATAACATATACAATTAAATAATTATAAAACTATTGTTTTAACTAATGCTAATGCAAACAATCTTAATATAAAGTACCGCAAGTGTGTGTAGGCTTTTATTAACCAATCGGACACACTTACAACATGGTATTGTAAAAATGCAAGCAAAGTTTTCACAGATCTTTATTTACACATTGTGTACGTGTAATACTTTGCTCTTTAAAATAAAAATCTAAATTCCTGTTCAGTACTGAATGACCCAATTTAATTGTGGTGCTTCTAATCAAGCAATAAAAAGCAGTTACAAATAGTTAACATAATACACATACACATCTTTGTAACAATAAAATGTGCAACACTTTTCATTTTTACACAAATTGTATGTGATATATAAATTAATTACACTGCAAAGTTTTTCTTGATATTTCACTCTTTTGGGGCTTGTGAGTTCCTGAACATGATGAATGATGGGATACCACTCTGAAGCTGTATTAGAGATAGTTTGGCTTTTGTGTGCATTAAGGGCACTG
This sequence comes from Tor tambroides, assembly GCA_021397915.2. Classification (NCBI taxonomy): domain Eukaryota; kingdom Metazoa; phylum Chordata; class Actinopteri; order Cypriniformes; family Cyprinidae; genus Tor; species Tor tambroides. The sequence continues at coordinate 9,523 of JAFVLL020003488.1, read as the reverse complement.
AGCTTTGCCATTTTTCAGACCTGTGACAGGCCTGAAACTTAACTTTCTGCCTGTCAAGACTGCAAGTGTAGGTATTGGGACATGCTCAGAAACTCCCTTTGGAGTGGACTTTGTAACTTTGCAGACCTTTTTCATGCAAAAACAGCAACATTATGCACTTAAGTAAGTTGAAAATGTAAAACAGCATAATAAGACCCCTTTAAATCTAACAATAAGTAATATTTGTTTTGTTTTACTTTTTGCATAGCAGTGACTTTCTCATCAGATTTTCTGACACTGCCTCCCTTGTCTCCAAAAAAGGACCCTTATGTTATGTGTAATCATGGGGATAAGTGAAAAAGTCTTACCTGCAAGCTTACCTTCGCTGAGTGATCAAACGACCTGACTTTGGCAACTTTATGCTGAACAGTGGAATAATATGCCAGTTTTGTCAAAGAGCCACCTGTCAGATAAGATGGGAAAAATAGTTTCTTTATTCTGTGTTTATATACATTTAACCTTTTTTATACGATTATTATTCTGTTTTAAACATATTATATCGGGTTGTTTAGGTCCATTAAAACATGACATGTTTGCACTTGCAGCCCAGTAGTAGAAGTAAACCTGTCCTCGTTTCGCTCTATTTCCATAATGAACATTACTCCTTGAATATTTACAACCCTTAAAGTCTTCATAAATAACGTTAGTGTAGTTATTCCTCACATGCACTGAACAAACTGTCAGATTAGCAGCACGCGCTAACAGGTTTGAACGCAGCCCTGCCCAACAAACTCTGACACGTCCAAACTTCACAAGTGACTGTACTATGATCGAGAAAAGAACAAGGGTACGAGTTTGCTGGTGATAATACCTATATCTATTGCGAACCTCTTGGCGTTCTCTAAATTGCGGAAAATTTCATCTGGAGGGAGTGTAATGCTCTTATCCATGCTGTGGGATCCTCTGTCCGCCGCTCCAGACAGCGCCATCTTACTGCGATTGTTTTGTAAACTGCTACGCAACGTGAACTACGCGTCAAATCTCAGAGGAATGGCGAAATTTTACAGTAAAAGTCCCATTCCTATGCAGCATAGAATTGAATAGAATAGTTATTTATTAAAACTACTTTATTTAAAAAAAAACAAAAAAAAACAAAAAAACCTACATATTTGCTTTTCAATCGAAAACAATTAAATCACCAACAACAATACCTTCATTAAATGCTAAGCTTTACAGATTTCACAGAATAAAATGGGAACTACAGTATTTAAAATGAAAAAAAGAACCATTAACATTAAAGTGATTAGATTCGTATTTATGACAGTAATCAGCTATAGTTTAATCGATGCGCAATATAGTGGTAACAAATCGGTTAGTTGCTGATATTACAGATTTGTTAATGTATTGGTCAAATTAAAAATTGTGTGTAGGTTTATACCGGCTAATATTGGATATTTAATAATACATGGTCATGTCCTTTGTTAATTTAGAATACCACTGCCGTAACACTCGCTGATAATTTAATACTGTTACATGAATATCTTCATATTTTATATTGTTATGCCAAAATTAACTTGTATCATTTAAAATAATTTATTTTAGCTTGTAGTGTTTTAAAAAAAAAATTGCAATTATTCAGACAAATTAGTAAACTATTTACTTGTAATTAGTAAATGATTTTTATGTGGGCTATTCATCGGCTATCAACCATGACATTAAAATAATTATCAGCTTATGGGTATTGACTAGAATTGTTCTAAAGGTGCATTCATTGTTTTTCAGTGTCACTACAAACACTACAAAAACCTTATTATTAATAAATGTTACATCTTGTGAATTGCTTTTTTTTCTGTTATGATTTGTGTGCTGTGTGTGTGACTGCTACTGCTATATAATCTTATTGATGCTTTGGCAATGTGAGGCTTCTTGAATTATTTGTGTGGCCTTACAATGGAAGCGATGTATACAATACTGAGCGTAATTGACAAACTCATTGAACACAAGACACTCAAATCCATGTTGTCACAAGCCGCTCAACCAAACTGCAGTTTGCTATGACCATAAATTGGACATGACTGATCACTTAAGTACATAACATATGCTCATAATACTTACCATGTACAAAATGATGCTGTAGTTTCACTTGTTATTTACATTATAGACTTGGGGTCTTCGATAGGGGTTTGTGGCCCCTAGGGGTCTGTGGTGTGCATCTGCAAATTATTAATTAATCTTTCTCTTAGATGATGAAAGTTTACTGTAAATAAAAAATATTTAGACAAACTGGCATTACTTTAATGCCATTCAACATTTTTAAGTGACTTAAAAACCTTTAGTAAAACAACCAGGTGAAACATAATTTCTTAGTAACTGTGTAAACATGCTGAAATAGGCAAATAAGATCGCGTATGATGTTTTATGGCATATTGACTTTTTCATCTTGTTGCTGTTGATTAGGGGACCATATCTTTGTTCCCTGGGTCCTATGTTCACAGGGTCCTATTTTCCCAGCCAGGTTCTTCTTCTGAATTTTTGTGGCTGTTGGCATATGTAAAGTGTACCGCCACCAACTGGTAAGTAGTATTTTTTTTTTTAATTGCAAACAAAATTATATTCACTTATCTAACTCTGATGTTTTCAAATATAGTAATAAAAACAAACAAAAAACATTCACAATATTTGTTGACTCACAATTTATTTTATTTTTCTTAAATTTCGAAATCAGATTCTTCCTTTTATTATCATATTTGGGACAGATCATCATTATTATTTTCCTATGTTGTGTTTCTGTATATTGCACAGTGTGTGTGTGTGTGTGTGTGTGTGTGTGTATATATATATATATATATATATATATATATATATATTGACAGCAGGGGCGTCGCTAGTGGGGAAAAAGGGTGACAGAGTGCATAGGGCCCAGAGGTTGACAACCCCCCCCCCTCCCCCACCCCCCACCCCCTGTAAAATTTAACCCCATCATCTGATATATAACATTTGTAGTGTTTTAATCAAGATGTCCGCTGCACTTTCAGTATGTTCCCAGGGTTAACCCTATGTCCCTGTATGACAGCATAACCCTAACCCTGGGAACATAGAAGCATGCCATATAAATAATTGCCATATAAATATAGGGAACATAGGACCCTGAGAGCATAGGTCCCTTTGTCATATCTTAATCATGTGCCATATAAATGTGGGGCACATGGGAACATAGGAAAGACATTGCTGATCAGTTTCTGAAAAGTGGGCTTTATTTACTGAATGCAGGCAGATCTGTGCAATGGTCAACTGAGTCAGTAGAGAAGTTACATTTTGATTAAAGGTCTGTTTTCAATTACACGAATAAAAAGCAATTAATACAAAACGAATTATATTATGTTAACGTGGAATATGTATTTAAATTAAATTTGTGGGTGGGGGAGGGGGGTCTAGTGCATTGAATTCAGAAGCCAAGGGTGCATATTTCTGGTGTATATTTAGATTAAGAATGAGGTTAGGGGTAAGAATAGGGTTTGATCAGAGTTTAACCTTATTACACAAGTAAATCGTCTCATCACGGCCTTTGTTTTGTCGGGTGGCAGCCCATGATTCAGCCGGACACCGGAAGCTGTCATGAGACTCTGCACTAAAATCGCGGCGCTAGCTCGCTCTGGAGCGCCGAGTAGGTGAGTGACAGGCGCGTTACGTGAGCGACTCGTGAGGTCGCATTGAGGGCAGCACGGCCGTGTTTTTCCCATCCCAAAGCTCGTTTCGTGTCAGCCGCAGGTGCTGGTTCGTGGAATGACCCAGTCTGCTGAGGAGAAAAGGGATTGAGGTTGACTGCAGCTGAACACGCTAAAGTTTGTCGGGTTTTTCCGGCGGGTGTGTGAAGGTAGGCGGCTAAACGAGCGCGCTAACAGACACTATTGATGAGGACCGTTAACTAACTTCAAAAATTCACGAAGAGATATTAAACGAGATGTGTTGTGTGATGTGGGTCGTTTTATTCACTTGTAGTCCATAACTGTGCCAATAATGTTTTGTTCCTTAAACAAATATAAAGTGATATTGAGCAGTTTTTTTTCTGGCTCCAGCAGTCTTAGCATGTTAGCACAGATCTCACGGACTGAATTTCACCACATCAGAAACTGACCAAAATAAACGCTTACTGCCGTTATAACACGCTTCATAAGCATCTTATATATAACTTCGGTCTCACCTTGAAATAAATTTGTATATTACTAGTCTAAATCGAAAGTGTGTGGGTAAAATTATTATTCTTGCCGTCATTAATCTAAATTAAAGAGTCTAGTCAGTGTTTTAGGATGTAGTTTATCGACATTATCAATCAAAACAGCCCTCTCTTTCAAGGTTCAGTAGTTGTAAGTCCCGTTGTATTACAATCTAATGTTCCCAGTATCTGATGAGGAATCAAATGCGAGCTGATTTTTATTGCCACATTTTTTTAATAACTTGATTCTATCTCAGAGTTGAGTTTTGAATCCCTAGATGACTAGGACGGATCAACTGGTTTTGCTGAATAGACGTAAATTGGCACTGGGTTTTTTCTGTCACCAATGTTTAGCAAAGCAGTTTTCAGTTCTTTTTGCTGGTTTTGCTGTGAAATGATGTCTGAGTGAGGCTTCCTTATTCTTTCTATGGAGTGAATCATTATGATGATGTTTTATACTTTAGATAATATCTTCATATTGGTTTCACCTATTAAAACGGATGAAAGCAAGCTAATATGAGTCAGGTTTATTATGTTAAGTGGGCAATATATTCTTGTAAGTTGTTAACCAGATAAAGTTATTTTTGAAAGTAAGCTGCATCCTTTGAAATAAATCTTCTCAGTTGTTAGGTTCAAGAGGTTGTATAATTTGTGGCAGTCCTTGCCTAAGATTTCCCTTTACTTCCCCAAAGCTAATTGCTGCTGTTGTTGCTTTTGACTAAAATTACATTTGTCAACTTTTCCATGGTTTTGTCTTTTAACTGTGAACATTTGCTCTTTTTGGCATTGTACTTTTGTAGAAATTGATATTATTTTTAGTGTAGGTGTCTGATTATTATATTAAAAAGCATGACCCTCTAACACTAGCACTCTCAATTCTATTTATATTCTACACTGTAAAAAATAAATCTGTAAAATAACAGAAAAAGTACTGGCAGCAATTACACAGAACATTATCCATCAATTTTACAGATATTTCTGTTAACCCTAAAACACAACGCAATGCAGTGTAAAATTCAAAATACTGGTAAAACACATGTAAAAAATAAATACAGAAAAATTCCTTAAAATTATACAGTACATTGTGCCCTATTTTTACAGATTTTTTTGTAGTGTATCTAGTTGATTTCTTTTTATTATATTTTCTTTTTTTACTTTGAGCAATACATCTGCAGTCAATCCAGCAGCAAAACACATTTGTTGTTGTTGTCTTAACACAGATTTTACAGAGCTATATGCTAATTAGATGGATAAAAATTAAACGTAAAAACTATACTTATAAATAATAACTATTTTCCACAAGTGTACTTTGTTAATAGCTGCATGCAGTTGCTGTTATGCAAATGATGTGATATTAATGTGAACAATTCATTAAATATGTTGGATTACTTGTGAACACACGTTCCTGTTGAGCACACAATTGTGTTAATTTTTAGCCACTTTTCCTTTAAGAATTAGCAGGTTAGCGTGAAATGATAAATTAAAAAAATGATAAAATGTATATATCTCTTTGAAAAAGAATTGTACAGACCAGTTATCGATTTATCTGTTTAGATCCTTACATCTGTTGTCTAATCCTAAGATCTTTTGACTTCCACCTGATCCATTTCACTTGTTTTCAGACTAGGGTAATGCTCATTTCATTATTTACGTCTGCAGTATGTAGTAATTCGTAAGAAAATCACAGATAAGCTCTGCTGTAATCTTTCATCTGGTAGTTTGTCATACACATGAGAACAGCATATTTCTCACCTCTTCAGCCTGAAAAACGGAAATCCAACCACATTTCCAGATATGATGTTGTCTTTTAAATTATGAGAAGAAGAGGATGGGGAAATGCAAGTTTAACGGTATCGCATACTGACTCATCATTTTTCAACAGGACATACATAGGTTAAACTCGAAGCAGTGCTGTCCAGTGGTGGCAGTAGTTTTATGAATGTCTTTTAATTAGATTTGTGACTTTAGAGTCAGGTTTTATCTTCCCTACAAAAACAAAGGATGTGGTCTTTGTATGTTGCTGATGAGCTGGATATTTTGACGAGAACGTGAACCGGGGTGGTTTTTTGTTTTTCTTGTATTTTCTTTGATAATTTTTGACTTTACACAGGATGATCAGTTTTCAGTATTAGTTTGAAACTTTGTTTCATAGATCACCTTGCACAGTGTTTACTATCATTAGTTTAAGTTTTGGTAGTTAGTGTGATGATAAAGAAAAGCCATTGACTTTTTCAATCCAGACTCTAGATTTAGTTTCTTTCTAGTGTCACACTGAAGCTGTGTTCTTAGTCACCATCAGAGTATTCAGTTAACTAAATTCCTGAAAATGTGTTTTAAGACAATCAGAATCAGCTTTATTCACCAAACACACGAGGAATTTGTTGTGGTTTTTAAGAAGCTCTTGGTACATACGCACATATATACATACATATCTGACATGAGAACAGTAACATTTAAATAAGACTTAATGATAATACTGTGTATGAATCTGGAACAGAAGATTTATGTACAGATTTGTGCATTATTTTCTGTATGTATATATATACAACTGTATAGAAAATATGCATATGTATTTACATAGAACTTGAGAGAGAGGCAATAATTAGAGATGGAGAATGAATTACAGAACGCAGGTAATAATTCCTGTGTTAGCTGGGCTGGAGATGGCATGGGGGAAAAAACTGTTTTATGCCTAGATGTTCTAGTGCACAGAGATCTGTAGCATCTGCCTGAGGGGAGAAGTGCAAACAGGTTGTGTCCGGGGTGAGAGGGGTCTGTGATGATGTTACCTGCCCGTTTCTTCACTCTGGAGTAGTACAAGTCCTGAAGGCTGGGCAGGTGCACACAATGATCCTTTCTGCTGTCCTAACAGTCCACTGCAGTCTTCTTATATCTGATTTGCTGGCTGACCCAAACCAGACAGTTATAGAGGAGCACAGAACCGACTCAATAACAGCAGAGTAAAACTGTGTCATATGCGCCTGTGGCAGGTTGAACTTTTTCAGTTGACGAAGGAAGAACAACCTCTGCTGAGCCTTTTTCACGATGGAGTCAATGTGAGTGTCCCACTTCAGGTCCTGAGAGATGGTGGTTCCCAGGAATCTGAATGACTCCACTGCAGCCACAGTGCTGTTCATGATGGTGAGTGGGGGGAGAGCAGAGGGGCTTCTCCTGAAGTCCACTATCATCTCTACAGTTTTGAGCATGTTCAGTTCCAGGTTGTTGTGACTGCACCAGACAGACAGCTCCTCAACCTCTTGTCTGTAAGCAGACTCGTCTCCGTCCTGGATGAGACTGATGACTGTGGTGTCATCTGCAAACTTCAGGAGTTTGACAGAGGGATCTTTAGAGGTGCAGTCATTTGTGTAGAGGGAGAATAGCAGTGGGGAGAGAACGCAGACCTGAGGAGCTCCAGTGCTGATGGTGCGGGTGTTGGATGTGAGTTTTCCCAGCCTTACTAGCTGCTGCCTGTCTGTCAGGAAGCTGGTGAACCACTGACAGATGGAGGTGGGTACAGAGAGCGGTGTCAGTTTATTCTGAAGGGTGTCCGGGATGAAAGGGGGATGATCAGTGGGATGAAATCTCTTGTAAGCTGGACGGTTGAGGTTTCATGGCTTGAAGCTGTTTGGACCATAAGAATTTGGTGAAATTCTGTGACTGTTAAGAGCAACAAATTAATCCCATTAGAATGTAATAAACTGACAAACTGAAACCCACTATGAGGTTAAATAACACATTTTGTCTGTTTTCTCTTCCTTAACTGTGACTAAACAGGCTGTGAACAGCAACATTCAGTTGAGAAATTGTGGTTAAGTGGCATCAGTCAGGTGGCTGTGACACATTCTTTTTGTTCAAACTTTGTACTTTTTCTTTTCATTTATCACCTGATAACACCATATTTGCACTCAACATGTATTGTCAGGGATCCGTTCTAAACAAGGGGTTATTGTTTGTCTGGTTATTGTTTGTCATTATCTCTTTCAGTAAATGCTATAACTTCAAAAAAAAAACTTTATTTTTTTTTTTATCTCAGAGAGAAATATATATTATAAAAAATGCAATATTATAAAAAAAATAATTACGAGCGATTTTATTAGCACAGCCTTATGATGGTATTCAATTTAATGATAGCAAATGAGACATTCATAAATTATAATAAAAAAAATTGTGTAGCTTGTTTCAAGTGAGTAATGCCTTTTTTCTTGGTTGGTACATTGGTGGTATTCGGCAATGTGATATATCACGATAATGAATATGCACGACATTGTTATCGTGAGCACTTCAAAATACCGAGAATAATTATTTATAACAAATTATTCAGAATTGTGAATGCATTTTCAGAATACTTTTCCCATCAACTATTCACAATGCACAACACCGCGGTATGCTGCGTCAAAGACGCATGCGCACTCTGATGTAAACAAGCACGGATGAGAAGCGCATGGCAGAACAAGTGAAGACGACGCTCAGGATAAAAGCGCACATCCACTCTCTGACAGCAGATGGCGCTAAACATAATGCAGCTGTTACCCCGGAAACCCCATAAACAAAACAGCTTTCTGTTTCTGAAATGTGTTAAATGATTTAAATAGCCGTTCAGACTTTTGTATTCGCTATGTTGTTCATCACAGTGCCAAATACTTAAATATTTAGACTTAATAGGCTATTTATTTTCAAACTTTTTTAATCTGGACTACAACATGCCCTAGATATTTTCTGAAAGTGTTTTGATTCGTTATTGTTCAGTCACACTTTACATTAGGACTTCATTAGTTAACATTAGTTAATTCATTAGTAAACAAACTCCCAATAAAAAAATAATAATCTAAACATTTATTAATCTAAGGTAATTCCAATATTTAATAACGCATTGTTAAAATCAAAAGTTGCAACTTTATTTAGTGAACTAACATGAACTAAGAGTTGTATTTTTTTTAAAAAAGATTAACTTATGTAGCAAATGTAGCTATTACTCATTTTGAATGTCAATGCATTAACTAAGGTTAACTAATGAGATCTTATTGTAAAGTGATACCTATTGGTCTTTATTAGTGATCGACCGATATTGATTTTTTAGAACCGATACCGATACAAATTATTTGCATGTTTAGGTGCCCGATAACCGATATGCAGAACCGATATTTATTTACTGTTATAAAGTACTTGACTTTGGTTTTTCCTCTTTTCAGTCATCTTTTTTTTTAAGTGTCGAAAATTTGCAGTCTTTCATGTTAAATTTAATCTTCATATTACAACAATAAACAAATACATTTTATTTATAAAAAGCATCAGCAGCAATAACACTAATATTAACAATAAGCAAAATAAATG
>JAFVLL020003487.1:0-41671 GCA_021397915.2 Tor tambroides | reverse complement strand
AAGAAAGTGGTATAAGAAGATCTTCTTTTATCTGCTTGACACTGCTGTGCTGAACAGCCACATTGTTCACCACCAACTGTCAGGTTAGAAATTTACACAACCATCTAAAATAACCATAACTTATATTTCATGCACTTTAAACTTATATTTACAATGCACAAGTGTTGTGTTCACAACCAAACTGTCCTTTACTTACTCTACATTATTTCTAACTCCCCACAAATGTAATTTACTATCAACAGGACAGGTCATCACTTCCCTGGAGTTCAGGACAAACCTGATGAGAGGGCTGCTGGAGGAGTATGGCACAACCCTGTGTCCACCCAAAGGGGGCCGCCCTGCTTTGGACACTCCTCTCCGGTTAACAGCAAGGCATTTCCCTGCTGAAGTCCCGCAGACCAGAGCACAGGGCAGCAGGACCAGGCAGCACTGCAAGGTCTGCCTCTCCAGCTCTCGGAAGAGAAAGGAGAGGCGTCTCACAAAGTACATGTGTGTGCCATGCAACACTCCGTTGTGTGCAACGCCATGTTTTGAGGAGTACCACACTCTAAAAAATTACTGAAAAAAACAACAACACACAAATCAATATAAGCTCTGATAATCCATGTAAATAATCCTAATTCTCAGTTGTTGTTTTTTTAGATAATTTCAGGTAAAAATGATTTTACTCATTCCTGTAAAAATATTTGCACTGATATTGTTTTAGTAAATCTGTAAATAATTTGTAATTTATCATTTCAATTACATTTATACATTGTTATACATCAAATGTTTGTATTTTTTTATTTATAATTTTTTTTATACAAATAGTTTTCTGCTCCCTGTTAATGGTTGATATTAATAAACATGGTCACAGTTGCATGCATTATGTGTTTCTTTTTTCAGTATTTGTAATACATATGAATATAATATTTTATGCTTGTTACAAAAAGCAACCCCGCAGCGTATATTTGTCACCATATACACTCTTTCCTTTATGTGGACGCATTTGAGCAGTTAATGGTCAATAAGTAAAAGGTATAACTTATGTTTCATGCTACTTTCAACAACAACCCAACTCTAACTTTAGCAGGTAAAATACAAAAACAAACCTCAAACTGTGCACACAAAAAAATAAACATTAGATAACATCCATAGCAATGTGTCGGTCAGATTAGCCAAAATAGTACAAAATCACACCATTGCAATATTACGTTCAGAACGACATATCTGATGTCGGTGAACTGCAATTACGTTTTGTTTATGCGTTTTATAGTCCATGCATGTCTACAAATAGTTTGGGCACATTCTAAACTTAAACATTACTCACCAACTAGTCGTCCTTGTGTGCGACAGCTGCCATGTGCTCATGTAAAGCGAACAAAGTAATAGTTAAATAAAACGGCTGTATAAAGTGTTGATTCATGTGTTTATTGCAGTTTATAAACGTTTGCAATTAATTTTGTGAGGTTTTAAACTGAAAACAGAGCAAACATCCTAAATTACTCACCTGCACGCTCTCATCCAGGCACCCCAGCGGTGAAGTATTACGCCACTGCTGAGCGTCAAGTGACAAGTTCACTGTGTATTCCGCGGAATATTTAATTATTTAGAATTATTTGATAGCGATTTGAAATAACGGTCAAAAAAACCTAGGCTTGGGAGGCAGGCGGCAGATTTGGAATTTACATGTTAAAAGGTTAAAGTAATGACTAAGCGGCCAGCGGCAGACCGGCAGGCTGATCATAGCCATGTTTGATCAATTTAGCGAACTCAAATCATCACGACTTGCCTAAAATAAAATCTATAGATATACTAAAACATTTCAAGCATATAACAATGTTTAAACGGTAAACCTAGATAAATGTGTGCTGCATCCTAGTTTGTGCGGAGAGTGGAAGCTAAAGCGCAGCACATGGAGGCACCAGCGCAATCAATTGCATTTTTTTTCAATGGAAACAACTTATGCTGTAATTTTTGCTCATAAAAGTAAGAGTAATACATCATTCGTAACTGTAAAGGGTCTACTTTTATTTGTGTGCACTCACAATATCAACAAAACTTTTTATAAAATATATAAAATAATTTTATAAAATAAAGAAAACAATGATGCGCCATCTCGTCTTGAACAGGAGCGCTTCACAAAAATGAACCGAAAGTCAGCGACTACATGCCTCACAGACATGATAAATATATATATATATATATATATATATATAGAAAGCTTTAAATTACTACTTAACGAAATAAATCAAATCAAAAACAAAAACTTTCATTATAATCCGTGAAGATGCACTTCTCTCTAAAGGCACGTCTAATGAGGAGATGGTGAGTCAGGATCATCATCTTCATCTTTATGAAGCAAAAAATCGGAATTGGGTCACATTTAACTGACAGTGTAAACGAGGCCATAATGCCGCGAGGCTCCCATGGAGTGAAGAGGTGGAGTTATGAGACTTCTCAGACAGTTGAAGTGTCCAATGGAGTTAAGAGATTTGCTCTCAAGCTATTTTCAACACTTTAGATTGGTTAATAATTTGTAACAATAACAGACCCACGTGGGGACTGACCAATAGCATCGGTTTGTGAAAAAATATGAAATTGATAAAATTTGGACATAGGAGGTTTCCGCCCGACAGCGACATTTCGAACGTTTTGGTGCCCCATTGCGACAGTGAGTCGAAATTTCAACTTTTTTTTGATAATTATTGATATTCACAGTCCAGAGAATTTTTCTGCACTGGTTTGGTTCAGATTGGGCGAAAAACCTAGGACTAGTTCGCAAAAGTAGGTTTTGGGCATAGCTCAATTTTGCGGAAAAACCATACCTCGCAGATCCAATCTGATTTTATTGGTTTTTGTCCGCCTTGACCCAAGGATTCCAAAACTGTAATTTTTTGGAGTCTATGACAAGCGGTTTAGGAGCTATGAGCAATTTTATATTTTTGTTCGCTGTAGCGAACAAAAATACCCCCCCTCCCCCTACTACATGCTTGAACCCCTAATAATAATAATAATAATAATAATATTAATAATAATAATAATAATAATAATAATAATAATAATAATAAAAGTACACCATTTTCTTCACAAAAAAAAAACAAAAACAAACAAACAAAAAACCAGAGTCTCAGTCTGGAATCTTTCATCCAATGGCCAATGTATAACTTTTTTATTTCACCAAATGTTATTAAACAAACGGAAAAACTGTCAACAAAATTATTGTTTATTTTTTTATTTATTTTTGTTCCGAGATATTTAAAATGTTTACCGCATTGTTAAAAAGTATGCTACTCATAAAACTGCGTTTTGAGAGGAAACGTCACATAGGCTTTACTTAGGCTTTATTTAGTACATTTAGAAATAATGTAGGCTAAAATACGGTCAATAAAGCAAAATGTTTATAAAAATTATAAACATTATAAACACAGCTATAGGCTAATTATATAGACAAAATACTTCCAAGGCACTCACATGGTAAGATAAAAAGCCTTTAATGTACTGGGCTTACATCATTACAAAATGGTTAAAAGTAGATCTACGCGTTTCGGCAAAAAAACAGCCTTCTTCAGAACACACAACAATTGCTCAAACATATTTTTAAACTGGTGTTAATTAATGAATCAAAGACAGCTGGTTAATATGTGGGTGTGGCCAAGACTAGCTTCTTAGTACAAAAAAAAAAAATATATATATATATATATATATATATATATATATATATATATATATATATATATAACTAAAAAAAAAAAAAAAAAAAAAAAAAAACACACCACACACATACAACAGTATAGGAATAACATTATACATCAATGGTGCAAATTACAAAAATGATAAAAAAAAATCAATTTCTTCATTAACTTCTCGGGACTTAGTCGCCCGGAGCGTATGAATCCAAAAAGTGTCTCGTTGTAGAAGCTGTTTCTGTCTATTTCCACCTCTCATAGAACAAGGGATAGATTCAATTCCAATCACTTTAAGGGAACTCTCAGTGACATGACCCACCTCATTATAATGCCTCGCCATTGGATACAACATATTTTTCACACGAATAGCATATTTGTGTTCAGCCACTCTTAAACGCAATTTCCTCTTTGTTTGACCTATATAGAAATGTCCACACTTGCATTCTAGCCTATAGACCACGTACGAGGAATTGAAATTGATAAAAGACTTAATTGGATATTTTTTCCCAGAGGACACATCAGTAAAACTATTAGATCTCATGATATTATCACAATGTTTACACCGCCCACATCTAAAATTTCCTGCTAAAGAGCCCAGCCACGTTATCTTTTCAGGGGCGGGAAGATAGCTGTGTACTACCTTATTTCGTATAGTTGGTGAACGTCTGTAACTGACCATTGGTTTTTCTCGAAAAATTGCCCTAAGGGTGCTGTCACTTTCAATGATGTTCCAATTGGAATATATTGTACGCTTAATTTGTGTTGCTTCACGACTGTACGTTGTTGAAAAAAAAAACACCCGATTATATTCATTGAAGCCCTGTTGCACTTTTTTCTTCTTACACAATAGTTGTTTCCTATCTATTGATCCAACTTTCTCTGTGGCCCTAGTTAAACTCTGCAATCATAACCCCTCTGTCGAAATCTGCTGGTCATGTCCTGTAATTGAACTTCATAATCGTCCTCTCGATCGCAAATACGTTTCAATCTTTGAAATTGGCCATATGTTCTCAATCAGCCAGGGTGGATGAAAACTATTAACTCTAAGAATCGTATTTCGATCAGTTGGTTTCCTAAAGATGGAAGTATGTAGCGCACCATTGGCCTCCTTAGTTATTTTCAGATCAAGAAAATTGATTTCAGACACTGAATATTCAAGGCTCAATTTCAAATTTCTATTTATGCCATTAATATACTGGTGAAACCTATATAATTCTAATTCTGAATCAGACCAAATAATTAGGACATCATCAATATATCTTCCCCACATAACGATATTACCGAAGAAGGAATTATGAGTTGAATATTATTATGAGTTGAAATTATGAGTTGAATCTTTCTTCCCACAATCCTGAAAATAGATTGGCATAATTGGGAGCGAAACAAGCACCCATTGCTGTACCTTTAATCTGTTTGTAGAAGACATCTTGAAATAAAAATACATTATTTTTAAGAGTCCACTCCCTCAATTGCAAAATAAAAGTAGTAGGTGGTAAACTTTCTGGAGATCTATCACTCAAAAAATGTTCAACAGCTTCAAGTCCCTCCACATGATCAATATTGGTACACAGGGATTCAACATCCTTGGTCACTAACAAAGAATCACCTACATTTTTTATATCATTAATCTTATTGAGCACATGTGTACTATCTTGAATATAAGACGGAAGCGTACAAACATAAGGTTTTATAAAAAAAGTCAACATACTGTGATGCAGGTTCTGTCAATGATCCATTCCCACTGATTATAGGCCTACCTGGCAGAGACTCTTAAGTTCTTATGAATCTTAGGCAACATGTAAAATGATGGAACACGAGGATCTTTACAAAGTAAGAAGTTATATTCCTTTTGGGATATCCAATTATTGTCCTTCGCTGTAGAAAGAAGATTTGTCAGCTGAATCGTCATGGACTCCAGAGGATTAGCAGTAAGAGCTAAATAGTACTCAGGATTGGCAAGTTGTCGGAGTCCTTCCTGAATATATTGCTCTCTCCCCCAAACAACCACAGCGCCTCCTTTATCCGCCGGTTTCACAATGATTTCCTTATTTTCAGATAACCACTTCAATGCTGTAAATTCATTCTTTGTAAGGTTATGATATTTTGGTTTACTCTGATTCGCAAAAAGACAGTCAACATCATATGTAACTTTGTTGATATACGTGTTGAGAGTCGAATTGGAGCTCTTGGGAAAAAAAGTGGACTTGGTTTTAAAAGGAGTCACTCCCGTCGGAACTGTAGGGTTACTCTTTACAGTGTTAACCATAGCAAGGTGGTTGTTATAATACCATGTTTTGAGATGTAAATTCCTGTAAAAACGAAACAGATCCACTTTAGTTTGGAATTCATTAGCAGAGTAAGTTGGGGCAAATGTAAGGCCCTTTGAAAGAACAGAAGTACATTCAGGTGGAAGATCAATGTTAGATATGTTAATCACGGTCTCAGTCTCCCTTGATTCCTGGTTCGGACGCCTTCCTGGGCTGTTCGATAATCTTTGCGTACGTCCCCGCCTTGTCTTCCGCGGCCACTTCTGTTTACTTGCGAATCCTCCTTGTATGCGGCATCTAAAAAATCTTGTGTGTCGGAAGGTGTCAATGTAGAAAGTGAACGTTCATCATCACTACTGGGTAAATTGAACGAAACTGACCTCACTCTTCTGGTCTGGTGCAATGGACTACGTCTCTCATTCCAATTGTAAACTTTACCTTCTTGATAATCTCTCTGATCTCGTTTAAACTTAGACCACTTTTCTTCTTTTATGAAGTCAGATAACCTATTCAAATCATCTTTCAATTTCATTTCAAAAGGAAGTTTGTGTTCAGGCAAGTATTCTTCAGAACATCTAAGTTTAATTATCTCAATCTGTTTTTTTGTTTCAGATCTTTGTTTTTTGGCTTCCTCAATAAGCAAAAGGATGAGATCTAGGGAGCATTTATTTAAAATTGCTTCCCACTTATTTTTAAAATCCAAATTATCAACTCCAAAGGATGGAAACTTCTTGATTCTCAAACCTCGCGGAATCATTTCTTGTCTCCAATAGTCTGATAGAGTGATGATGTGGAGTTGCAGTTTTAAATCTTTCTCTGATAACTTCTTGAATTCAAAAAAACATTTCTTGATGTCTGAATTCATTCCTCTTGTACCTTCATAGTTTAACAACGTGTCTTGTACGATGATGTTCTTACCCTCCTCATTTGTATAGGAAAAGGATGTAGTCGTCATTGTACAGAAATCCCAAACACTCTCAAGAGCGGAGCACCTCTCAGCAGGGCAACCTCTCTATGCCCCAAAAACTCTTACAAAAAACTGAAGCAGAGAGTGCTACATGGGTGTCATGTAGGAGGTAAAAAATCAAATTATATAGACGAAATACTTCCAAGGCACTCACGTGGTAAGATAAAAAGCCTTTAATGTACTGGGCTTAAATCATTACAAAATGGTTAAAAGTAGATCTACGCGTTTCAGCAAAAAAAAAAACAACAAAAAAAAACAGCCTTCTTCAGGACTCACAACAATTGCTCAAACAGTTATTCTTAAACTGGTATTAATTAATGAATCAAAGACAGCTGGTTAATATGTGGGTGTGGCCAAGACTAGCTTCTTACTAAAAAAAAAAAAAAAAAAAAAAAAAGTGTATATATATGTACACTATATTGCCAAAAGTATTGAGTCGCCCCTTTCTAATGAACAGGTTTGACTATTTTAGTAATTTCTATGAGTACAAATCTTAATGTTTAAGTATATAATGATATTCTAGGGAATTGTGTGCTTCTAATTTTATAGCAAAAGTTTGGACAGGACCCTTTTCTATTCTAACACGACAGTGCCTCTGTGTATAAGGCAAGGTTCAAAAAGAAAATGATTGATTCAGTCAGTGTGGAAGAACTTGACTTCTGCATAAAACCAAGTCCTAATCCCAGTTTAACACCTCTGGTGTGACTGTAAATGCAGACCTTGAGCCAAAAACTCATCACCAAACACCAATGACTTGTACATACACTATATAGACAAAAGTATTGGGACACCCCCTTCTTTAGAACAGAAAAATGCACTTCCAAATCTGTTTCCAAAAATTGTATTTCCATCTCTGTTGCAACAGTTTTTGAAGTTTCTAAAATGACTGTACCCATATGTACAAGTCATTGGTGTTTGGTGATGAGTTTTTGGCTCAAGGTCTGCATTTACAGTCACACCAGAGGTGTTAAACTGGGATTAAGACTTGGTTTTATGCAGACCAGTCAAGTTCGTCCACACTGACTGAATCAATAAATTTTCTTTTTGAACCTTGCCTTATACACAGAGGTATTGTCATGTTAGAATAGAGAAGGGTCCTGTCCAAACTTTTGCTATAAAATTAGAAGCACACAATTCCCTAGAATATCATTATATGCTTAAACATTAAGATTTATACTCATGGAAATTACTACAGTAGTCAAACCTGTTCATTAGAAGGGGGCGACCCAATACTTTTGGCAATATAGTGTATGTAAATATAGTTGCGCGGAAAAAAATACTTATACATTTACATACCTGGGGTCTCTAGTGACCCTATATACTTTTTACAAAAAAATTTATCAGAAAACAAGCATTCTTTTATATTTTGCTATTTTTTTTTTCTTTTTATATTGTTTATAATGAATAGATTGACAGTTAATTCTAAAATCTAATCTAAATATTTATTATTAATTATAACCAGTTATAATTAATGATAAATATTCCCCTTTTGAGCTAATTTGCTACATATTAATGGTGGAGGACCGCGGGCACGTTCAAACTTTCTTTGTGAGCAAACTCAGTATCAATTTATTTGTGTTTTTGTATTATGCGCGCTTAGAGTGAGACAAGTTGCAACGTAAACTCACTCTTTTGATTGCATGGTTCAAAGCCACTTCCAGTACTGTATCTGTCTAATGTAACACTTGCTCTACGGCAAATAATTTGTAGATATTATAATGGCAATCTATGGACCAGTGTCTCAGAAGAATAGATTCGCTGCTGAGAAAGATTCCACAACAACAGTGAACAGACCAGACTCTGAAGATTTGTTTTAACTAAGATTTGTATTTTGAAAGCACACAACTGGCAAGTTTCTTCAATTAATAAAACTATATATATATATATATATATATATATTCACAAATTGAATTGTGGTTACTCAACTTTCTGTTGTCTTTGTTTCTTTAGACCTCATATTCTTTTCCTTAGTTTTCAAAAAGGTAAGTTCTTCACACTTCACAATATTTTATGTACTCCAAAAATACTGGATGAGCAATTAAATTTATGTTGTCACTATTTGTTCTTTTAAATCAATCAGTGTTCAATTATAAAAAAAAACAACAACAAAAAAACAACAACAACAACATACAACCCCAGTTGTAAATCAAAATAGAAAACCAACAATTCTCAATGAAATATAATAGATAACCTTCAATTTCAACACTGAATTGTTCAATCTTTCAAGAAAAACTGTCCACAGAGAGATTTAAATGTCTTTATCTGTTGATGAGGAAAATGTCTCCATCCGAGAAAAGAAGACCCTTATGAAAAAGAAGTTTCTTCCAGTGTGCTATTAGTATACTACTTTTAAACTAAAAATAGGAAAGTCTACTTTTAGTCTACTTTTTATGTGCTTCTCAGAAATGGGTTTTATGTACTTATCAGAAATATACTTAAAATGACGTTTAAGTATACTTGACTTATACTTCGAAAAAGTCTAAATATATTTGAGCTATACTTGTTCTCCGAGAATCCGTGTTTTCATTGTTATATGGTAGGGGGCGTTAGTACACATCAACACAAGTGAAGAAGAAAACGAACCAACAGATACTTCCACATGTATCATTTGACGTAAAACAGCATCAAAACTGTGTAACGTGTAGCAAATTAGCTCAAAGTGAGATGAACATAATTAATCATAACGGGTAGTTATCAATTATATTCATCTTCAGGAATTAACTGTAGCATTAATAGTACAATAAAACGATTTGTTTGTCCGGAGTACGAACAGTTTTAATCGTCTATTGACTCTAAGGAAAATTATTTCTCTGGCCACGAAAAATAATTTCTTTACTGATACATTGCTCACAGAGCATGCAACAAAACCTGAACGTTAAAGTGACCTCGTTCAGTGAGCAGCAGACACAGACAACCAAGCGTGAATACATATGGATGTTCATTAAACGACACTACAGGGGAACATGCAACATCTAACTAGACACAAACATACACACATTAAACATAGATGTCAACGCAAGGAAGGAATGGAGAGAGAGAGAGAGAGAGAGAGAGAGAGAGACTTTAGTCTTTCTTTATTTTTAACAATTATTACATTACCAACAAATCAATATTTACAAAATACATGAATTACCAACACTACACTACACAACTCATAAATTCATTTGTAAAATTCCATCTTCTAATTCACATAAAACATCATTCAAACCCCAAGTAAATTTAAAAGTATCAAGATCTCCAACCATTTTATAGTATGTGAACTCAACAGTAAGCCGGGCAGATATCAAACCTCTTAAAGTCATATTAACATCAGTAGAAACACCCCCATTCATCTTTTCTTTCCTTGTTAGCCACACAGCTAAGTTTGCTTGACCGTATAAAAAAATAATTAACACATCAATTTTTCTATTTTGATACTTTGGGCCATAAATAAAACCATTTACTGTAAAATCGTAATTCAAATTTTTACTCCAATCTTCCAACAATAAAAAACATTGGTTTCAATTTTTCACACTGAAAAAATAAATGATACACATCTTCATGCTCAAAACAAAATGGACATTCATCCCTTACTGTTGGGTCAATATGTGCCCTATGTCTATTAGTAGTTATTATTCCATGTATTATATGCCATTGGAGGTCACCAGTTCTCTTATCAATAGGAAGTTTATATAAAGTCATCCAACTACCTTTAGGTGATCCATCAAACCCTCCACCCCTTGCCATTTAGAGTCTGGAACACATTTTAATGACTCAAAATGCATTACTTTTACACGAGTATAATACAATGCTTGCTTTCCTGTGTCAGCAAACAAATTAAGGTCTGGAGTTTTAAAATTCAACAGCTTCCTCTCATCTCCTGCACTTGTCTCCACAGCTGCACTTACCCTTAAATTTGGAAATTCAACCATCACATTAATACATTTCTGTTTTGTTTCCTCCTCTTTCAAAAATTCTGTAAATGCTGATGGTATTACAGTCCTTACAGTCCTAATTCAGTCCTTAATCTTTCCGCAACACGGAGTGATTTAATACTGAGCTTTACTGCAATATCCTTTGAAGACAACCATTCACTCCTACTCCAAAGATGAGAAACTTTTATAAACTGGGCTTTCACCATAGCAGCTTGCATTGAATGAGAGTTCAAGATTTTCATAGGTAAAGCCGGATTATAAAGAAGAGGTTCCTCTTTAATCCAAAATCCACTTACAATACCTTGTTCTCGAACAATTCTCAAAACATTCCATGATTTTAGAACTGACCTATAAAAAGAAGTTATTTCAACTAATATCACATCATTTAAATTTATTAAAAACAATTGATGGTTTAATCCCAGTCGTCCTCCTTTCCTCAAAAGACCACAAGCCACTTGACATCTTTCCCATACAAAAATTTCTGGGCAGCTTGTAATCTAAAAGCAGCAGTCCTACAACCAATATCAATTAATCCTTGCCCCCCTTCATTAAGAGGTAAGTAGAGTACAGCAGGTCTCAAACAATGCTGACCTGTCCAAAAGAAGTCAACAAGACATCTTTGAATGTCCTTAATGTCAGCAGCAGGGGGGTCCAATACAGCCATTTTATGCCACAAAGTTCAAGCAACAAGATTATTGACTATTAGGACCCTCCCCCTATAGGACAGCTGGGGAATTAACCATTTCCAATTAGATAACTGGAGTCAAACTTTTTCCAATAATCCTTCCCAATTCTTTTCCTTGTACGTCTCAGAACCTAAAAACACTGCTAGAAACTTAAACCCATCTTTTCTCCAAGTAACATTAGGTAGCTGTGGGACATTAGATCTCTCTGAACCACACCATAAGGCTTCACTTTTTGTCCAATTTATTTTTGCTGATGATGCTCTTCCATAACATTTAAGATTCTCTAAAACTACTTTAATATCCTCACTGTTCCTAATTACTAAAGTTACGTCATCAGCATAAGCTGATAATTTCACATCATTTAAAATATTTGATATTTGACAATATGTAAACCAGTCAACTGTTCTTTTAATTTGCACAGTAGGGGTTCAATTACAAGGCTATACAGTTGCCCTGAAAGAGGGCACCCTTGCCTTATCCCTCTCTTTACTTTAACAGGAACACTTAAACCTCCAGCTATTTTGACCATACATTCAGCTTCATTGTACAATAAATTAACCCATGAGATAAAACCATCTCCAAAACCAAAAGCCTTCAGTAAATCAAACAAATAAGCATGTTCATCTCTGCTGAATGCATTTTCCTGATCAAGAGATATTAACCCCAAATCATTATCACTATACATTGCGTAATCTATTATATCTCTCATTAAAAATAAATTATCCTTAATACATCGCCCCTTTACACAATATGATTGTTCTTTCATGATTAATACACTCGTATAATCATTTAATCTATTAGCAATACATCTTGAAAAGATTTTATAATCCATACATATTAATGCAACAGGTCTCCAAATCACCTTTCTTTGGTAATAAAGACAAAACTGCCCTGTTACAACTCTTAGGTAAAGACCCAGTCTGTATTGAACTTAAAAGCATGTCAAAATAATCTTTTCCAATTACATTCCAAAAAACATTTATAAAACTCAGAGGGAAGACCATCTAGACCAGGAGCTTTCTCTGATGATAAACCTTTTACAGATTTTGTCACTTCTTGAAAAGTAATTGGTGAATCAGTCACCTCTTGTTGTTCAAGTGTCAACTTTTTTTTTGAAGACATGAAAACAATTCATCTTTACATTTAGAATCCGTGACATTGGCTGCATATAAGTCAGAATAAAAATCAACAACAATTCTTCTCATTTCATAAGAGGTCATAGGTAACAACACCATATTTTTTTTTTAAACCAACCATCAATTTTCCTTGATTAGTCTTTCGTTCTAAATTAAAAAAAAGAATTTTGTAGGTCCATTAATGTTTTTATTTTGGATAAATCACGCCCTAACAAGGGCACCTTTCACTTTATCATATAATAAATTATTTAACTGAAGCTTTTTCTCTGAAAGGGCAGTTTCCAACTGAAGTCCATTCCTCGCCATCATTTTCTCCTCTATATCAGAAGTCTCCAAGTCCTGTATCCTGGTCTTTAGTGTCTTTTTTGAATATGATGAATATTGCTGACAGAAAACTCTAATTTGCACTTTTCCAATGTTCCACCATTGTTTAATATCACCATAATTTCCTTTTTGCATTCGCCATATTTCCCAAAACAATTTAAAATTCTCACAAAAAACATTATCTTGTAAAAGTTTATTATTAAAATACCAATACAAACTCCTTTTACTTTCTTTCAAAATGACAAAATCAATTGTTATCATTTTGTGATCTGAAATGATATTTGGAATAATATTCACATTACCCACTCTGTTTCTTGAATCACCAGTAATATAAAAATGATCTAATCTAGCAGCATGAACTCTACCATCTATAAACTTTACCCAAGTGTATTGTTTAAGTAATGGGTTTTTTATTCTCCAAATATCTTCAAGATTCAAATTTTTAACCACATTAGATAATGCAAGTGCTGATTTATTGTGAGGTTCTTCAGAATTTCCATCTATGTTAAAATTCAAAGTGCAATTCCAGTCTCCTGACATTATAATTATATCTCCTAAATTAAGAGTTTTTAAAACACGACCCAATTTCTCAAATAAAAGAACTCTTTCTGTTCCACCATTAGGAGCATACATATTAACAAAAAGAAAATGAAAATTATATATTTCAGCTCTTACTAAAAGTAATCTTCCAGGTTCTATATCATTTCTAGACAAAATTTTTGCTTTCAAAGTTGAATGAAATAAAATCGCAACTCCTGCGCTAACGTTAGAGCCATGACTTAAAACATATTCTCACTTCCACCACAATCCGACAAAATCCATGCAGCAATTTCAAATGGATTATCTGATGATCTGGGATCTTCGAGGATAATGTGATTGTCTCCCAAATTCAATCAGAAAAGAAAGTTTGTAAGTCACCACTGGTATCCTTAGACCAGATAGTTGTTATGGACAATGGTCTGCATAATTGTTTGAGGAGAAAAGAGCAAACAACTGAAGCAGAAACAACATAATCATCAGTGGGGATAATTACTTTTGTATAGGCAATTCTGTCAGCATTATCACCATTTCTGTCATGAATGGAAACATTCAAATCTCTTCAAACAGTTATCAAAACACCCGTAGTTCCACTATCAGTCGCAGCAAAAGAGACCACCTCGCAATATTTACCATTGTATCC
The DNA here is from genome assembly GCA_021397915.2 of Tor tambroides. Classification (NCBI taxonomy): domain Eukaryota; kingdom Metazoa; phylum Chordata; class Actinopteri; order Cypriniformes; family Cyprinidae; genus Tor; species Tor tambroides. Next base: position 27,529 of record JAFVLL020003487.1, on the reverse strand, counting down.
ATGAACACCATCCTTCCACAAATGGGCCTCCTGGACCAAAGCAATATCAACCCTCTTTCGCCGCAATAGTTCTAAAAAACTTGTACGTTTATGGGGGCCATTTAAACCACTGACATTACAACTTGGTATAATAATTTCAGTCTATCAAACAATCAAACAAATGAGTGAACTTAAATGAGAGAAAGTTATACCACTGCAAATGAATTAACTCAAGTCTGCCTTTAAAAATCCATTAACATAAAGAAAACCCACCCCATAAAACTTTACAGACTGGGGTGAAAACCCCAGGTTGTCGCTCTCCCGTCTTAATCAGTGACAGTAACATGATAGCCAATACAATTATTTATAACACTGCCATTAGCCCTATTATAAGAGAACAGAATAACTTCGAATTCACACGAGTAATAAAGTGGAGTAAAAAAAACAAAAACAACGTATGAGTATGTCTACTTTCCATAACGAGGAAACAAACATACATAATTGCATCATGTACACTGAAAACTGTACATTAGTGATACCAATTTTCCTAGCTTACATGAAGAACTGCCAGTAGCCGATTGTCACATGAAGTTCTAGATCAGTAAATCAAAAGTCGAGTCACTTGGTATTATCAAACCCTTATGCCATGTCAGTCCCAGGAGAATGAGTAGCGGGAATGGAGCTGAGGAATTGACGCGCTTCGTCCAGTGAATGCATTAGTTTGGTCTCGCCGTGTTTCATGACGAGTAGTTGGATACTGAAGAAAGGTCTGCAGACCTGCCTTTTTCAATTCCTTCCATATTGTACAGAAGGAACTCCGCTTCTTTGCCGTCACGGGAAAAGCTCAACATCGCACCGTCACCCGCTTTTACAGGACCGTGGCGTCTTGCTTCATTAAGAATCAAATTCCTGTCATTGTAGCGTAACAGTTTGAAGAGAAACACTCGTGGATTGGAGTGATCTGTTGAAGCTCTGGAGTAAACTTGATGCGCACGTTCGATCTCAATATCTCTGCCCACAAGTGATAGGATCCAGATTGGCAGTGACCATTTCAGAAAGCCAATCGGGTCATCCTTCTCTGCTCCTTCAGGTAGTCCCAGCAGGCGGAGATTACTGCGTCTGCTGCGGTCCTGTAGATCAATCACTTGTTGCTCGAGGGCATCCAGATGCCTAGTGTGTTCGTTGATCACTTTTTTTCTGCTCTCTCTGTTCACCAATTAAAAAGTCAACTTTAGTGCATATATTCTGGATTGTAGTCATGTGAGAGGCGAATTCGGTGTGCATTGCTGCTAATTCATCCTTCAAAATGTCCTCAAATCACTTTATAGTGACTGCCATATTGTCTTCCATGTCTTGGCTCATGAAAGCGTCACGTGATCCCCACTATGGGTTTCTTGAAGAAAACTTACAGCAGTATTCTTAATATTAAAGTACTCCGAAACGAAAATCAGCTTTTTCCTATCCCTCAGACCATTCACATTTAGAGAACCTATTTTAAGATGCTCCATTAAAAGGAAAGAGTAGAAAGAAAAGCAGAAAAGAAGGAAAAAGATACACAGATGCACAGGCCTACATAAAGCCATAATATTTATTTAGCTTTACCTCGAGTTCTTCTTTCATTCACACCCTTTTTATCCTGTCTTATCATCATTATGTACTTATTAAGTCTATACCGTTTCTGTTGAGATAACACCGTATAATTGTACCTTTTTACGTGCTCACACTACAGAAGCAACAAACTTTTTTTATCAGGGAAAAAAATCTCCTATCTCTACCTTTTTCCCTTTAGTCTCATACAAAAAAATGCATTTATCTGCTCTACGGAGTACAAATCATCAACTTTATAGAGATCTGACAAATCCGACAAACTCTCATCATCCTTCATGTCATCCTGACTCTGCTTCATAATATCAACAGCATCATCCTCCTCCATACTCGCGCACATCACTGACGTGTAGGCCTACATGACTATCTACAAATTGCTCTTTTACAACTGCAGTACCATTTACACACTGCTACAATTTTTCATTATCAACATTGTTTAAATTAGTCACAACGTTCTCACTCACCTCCAATCCATTGTCCTTACTCGTCTCAGCCACAGGACCTTCTCCCGAGCCACCTGATTTTTCCTCTCCAGGTTTCTGATTCACCTCCACATCCTTAAGACCTAAGTATACTTTGTTTTTGTACGCGTACGCTAGCGTATGTGTACAGTCGAACGCGTAGCCTTTCAAAGTATACTCCATTTGAAATTGTACGCGAATGCAGGCGGTCGACACATGCGCACTAGAAAGCTTCATTCATGTTCAGTGTCTGATCTATTTTTCCCCTTTAAGTCATGACTGATAACAAATATTTTTGAACTCTTTTAAACCAAAGCTGAACTGTCTCATACCCTCTCGCTCACAAGCGCTCGTCAGTGTGAGAGTCTGTTGCAGTCTCCGCTATTTTGTTGGCTTTGCCAGTCTCTTTAGTTTCATTTTCTACTGTGAAACAATAGCCCCGGGCAGTGTTGCCACCATGTGGGAAAACATGATGACAGCAAAATAACTTCAGTGCGCATGTTCGACCTGAGTGTACAAAGTACGCGCGGTTACAAAATTCGGGTGGTGCGCGTACAGTACGCACTGTACGTTTTCCCTCGCGTACACGCAAAAAGTGAAATATACTTTGGCCTTTACGCACCAATGTCTCTTCCGTCTCACCACTAATCCTAGGTTCTTCCAAAGTTTTCTTTTGAGGGTATGAAAGTCTTTTGTGTCCATATTCCCCACATTCAAAACATCGGAAACTCTCCGTACTAGCAAAAATCATATCCGAGCTATCGCCATCATTCACTCTAAACGATACATCCAATAATTTATCCGGAGAATTCAGAAACATGAACACTTGTCTCCTAAAAGACACCACATGTTTAAGCACAGGATTTTTACACCTTAAAGAAACAGTGTTAACCTCACTTTCCGAATCTCGCAAGTTCTCTCACAATGACTTCATTTTCAATGAACGGAGGGACGTTTGAAATAATCACCTTTGTTGCCGGTGCAAACAGCAGGGTAATAGTAGTGAAAATTTCTTTCACCCACAATCCGTTTTCAATAACCTTGTTAACCAACGCTTCTGTTTTAAGAAAAACAACTACGGTTTTATTCATTCTCGAAGCCGAAATTATATTTTCATAGCCTATCTGCTCACCAACTGCTAGCAAAACATCTTCGACCATAACACTAGCCTCTGGCACGCACCTGAAACCATGACGGAGAGATAATGGCGTCGTTACACCATACCTAACACCAGGTGATCCGTGCAAAGCACGGCACGCTGCTAATTAGAACCCTATATTAATCTTTACACACAATAAACTATAAAATCAAAAAAAGGAAAGAAAAAAAACACACAGAAAGAGAAAAGAAAAGAAAAAGCAAACGACAGAAACATGCTCTCAAAACACGCACCCTTCCCACTCCCAGCATGCACGAGAGAGAGAGAGAGAGAGAGAGAGAGAGAGAGAGTGAGAGAGAGAGAGAGAGGGGGGGCAGCACTCACGCACAAGAGAGTACAGTTTAATGGCAGTATTTACACATCAGCTAACCACAACCTGTTAAGAACCATCAGAGAATCACATCACCTTAATTAAAAGGGGTCGAAGCCTAGAAGCTCATCTAAATAACTATTTAACAGTTATTTGCATTGGTTTTGTTGGTGCTGATTAAAGTGTTTTGGTGCATGTATAATGCATGGATTCCTGATGAATTCCTTTAGGAGTGAAAGCTTCATCATTCCAGCCATGGGTTGATTGGTCCGAAGTGAATCGACAAAGTTACTGGTTTTAAAACTGCCAGAAGCTCAGACTCCTCCCCAGAAGGGGAGTCGCGAGATTTCCAAGGTGATATGTGTGTCTCCAGGGCACCGAATGTAAAGAGAAGACCTGCCTTTTGGGTGTGGGAGAAGTTTTATCTGGTTTCCCTGTAATACCCATTTTGGTTAGTTTGACCAATAACAAGGCGCATAGTTTCAGCGGGAAAGTGTTTCTTTGTCCCACTTGACACCTCATTTGCATGTTTTATGACTGGTATGATGAATCGGTGTAGTTTTGCCCACAGTACAGTAAAAATAATATGATGCATTTCACAATCACATAGTGTACATCATTGTGTGAGGAATAAAGAGCAGATAATTTTGATACCAAGAAAGAAACATCTAGAATATATTAAACAAGAGATACATTCATACACCTGAATATGGGCATTTAGAGCTTAAAGGGGTCATATGATGTGATTTCAAATTTTCCTTTCTCTTTGGAGTGTTACAAGCTATCTGTGCATAGATAAGATCCCTAAAGTTGCAAAGACTAAAGTCTCAAATCCAAAGAGATATTCTTTATCAAAGTTAAGACTCTGTCACACCCCCAAAAGGGCTCATTCAAACACACCCCAACATGTCTACGTCACGATGTGGAAATATTTGTGTAATGTCGCCCAAATATTCACGCGAAGAAAGGAGGTGTGGTTTCAAGAACCGCAGTAGTGTTGATGTAGCCATGTCAGGGAGATACTGTGTGTTTCTAGGCGAAAGCAAAAGCACTTTATTTGACCTTCCGAAAGTAGATGCATTTAGGAATCATTAAGATTGCTTACAACAGAACAGCAACACATTTTATAGACGACCGTTTCGTGAACCTAGGAGAGAAGGTAATTCTGACTTTGCTATGACAATCTGGCGCTTCTGAATCAGCGACTGTGTTTGCTATTGACTGTTCAAATGCGGAGTTTTGCGCGTCGTGTGTGTATGTGAGAGAGAGAGAGAGACAGGGTCACAGTGGAGTCAGCTTTCTTAATTGCGGCTTGTGTACTGCAAACACATACAAGCTTCATCACTGTGTCTGTCATGCGACTCTGTTCCCCTTTTGGGCTTGAACTGATGGTAAAACTAAGGACATTATTAACTGTCTTTACATTTATTTTGAAAGATGAAGCTCGCGATTATGGAAAGGGGCATTACATTTCCATTGAGTGCTTGCGGTGTTCGGCCAATCATAATGCAGTGTGCCAGTTGGCAATCAGAGCAGACTGCGCTTGTCGGAAGGAGGGACTTTGTAGAAAACGATGCGTTTGAGAGAGGTGGGGCATAGAGGACCTACAATAATGCACAGTATTTGAAAAATAACATGTTTTTTAAACATTAAAGCATGTCAAAATATTCTGTTACACCAAATACACAAAATAATGATCTTTAAAAAAGCATCATATGACCCCTTTAACTTATACAAGTAATGAGTGGTAACTAGTATAATAAGGAAACATACAAACAACACATGCATATACCAGATACATTTGTAACTGATTGATTATAGTCTAAATAAAGGAAATGTCTCTATGTGTGTGTGTTATGTGCATTGTAATCTTGGAGGTAGTCCACTGGTCTAGTCAGGCCGTTGTTGCCTGGCACGGGTGGGTCATTTACTCCTCTTTGGAATGTGTTTGAAGTTTGATGGGGAGACCAGAAAGAGCTGAACTGTTTAGACTCTTCTTGATACTGGTAAAACCATTTAAATTTAGCACCCATATAAACGTAGATGGTGGGGCCAGGTCTGTAATTTATATGCAAATATCAAAAGGCTAAAAGGGTCTCTGAAGATATAAAGTGTAAACAACCATCAATGATCCTAAGCAGACGCTGCAAACGTTATGTAATAAAATGTTGCCCAATGAAGAGGTAATAATGATTGTCAAGCTTTGGGGTGTTGATTGACTCCATCTACGTTTTGATTATTCTGAATCCAATTCATAGTCTTTTTGTTCAAAATATTATTTATTTTTTTATTTATGAAACATACCCACATTCAAGTGTTTAAAAAAAAGAATGCATGAAGCTACAATACAATGTTTTTGTTTACAAGCAGATGCCCTGTTCTTTCTTTGGATGTTTTGTATGTTCAGATATTCATATAACAAAATATATACAAATTAATACCTAAATAGGGACATAGTTGTATACTTATAAGTATGATGTAAAGTTCACTTAAAGAAAACTCACGAGTATACTTGCAGTATAAAACTACTAAACTAGTAGTTTACTGAGACTATACTTCAAAGTGTACTAAAAATGTTACTACAAGTATTTAATTAGTAAACTATCAGTATACCGTTAAGTTCACCTTTAGTATAGTTGCAGTACAAGCTAAAAACATTGATGTAAACTAGTTGTGTACTCAAAGTTTACTACTGTTATACTTAAAATATACTTAAACGTATACATTTATATACTAGAAAGTGGGCCAATTTAGTCCCAAGGAGTATTGAAGTAGTACAATTGCAAGTATACTACTAGTATATTGATATTTGTATACTTACTACATAAAGTGTACTTACAAATATACTTGAACTTTACTTAAGTATACTTAATAAAATAAACTTGAAGTATACTACTTTTTGGTAAGGGGAGTCATTTGATTTTCTTACAGAATTCAGAAAAAAACTTGTCTTTTTCCAAAGAAAAAAGATCCAAGAACAGACTCAAGGTGGCTCGCCAGTCCAAACCCTCCTCAGAACCACTGGAAGGCCAACACAAATCCAGAACACAGGCTCCAGAACATAACATCAGACAGATGGCATCAACATGGAAAAGGACAGAACCACACACAAAAAAAAAAACTGACCTTGAACAGACAAGGTCACAAAACAATCATTAATATCTTCATTGTAACAACAAAGTTTTTAACTCATGAAAATAAACTGATCACTGTACATCAGACATTTTACACAAAACTCGAATATTTGTATATGCATTCTTCAAATAAAGAATATTTTCTTCACACATGCAATGTCTGTGACTGTTTTTTTTTTTCACATAACACACTCATTTACATATGACTAACCATTTCTCATCACGCTGGTCACACAGTTAGCTGTTATTTCCCAAATACAGCTTTACACATTTTTTTCAAACATAAATCACTCACAGATTTAATTTCTCTTGTTTTACCTCTTAAGGCCTTTCCACACTGAGCGCGAAAAAGCGAAACGAATTTCGGACGTGATGACACGCTGGAATAAAACAACAGATTCCTATGGATGCTTCCACATAGACCGTGAACATTCGCTCACCGAAAATGCAAATGTTTTTTTTTTTTCGTCCAGTCCGACTAATCTTTTAAGTTTCGCAATGTGAAAACACAGGCCGTCCAATAAGATTTGAGCATTACATCACGTGGCCAGCGCAACTGCTGTTACCCAAAAGGTTAACGCGGTGGAGCTAAAAGCTCAGAAGACTGTATTGAGCACGAGCGTAAAAACACCGAAGTAGAGGACTTTTTCCCGCAAGAGAGAAGAGTGAATGCTGAATTCTTGTTATTGTTAATATTTAAGAACAGAATTCTCACATGTTCTTTATACAGAATAACATTTCTATTAATTCTCCACTGAATTATGTCATCTGAAGAGCACAGTCTATTATCTTCCACGAGCGCGAGTGTTTATGTGTCAGAGCTCGTTCATCTAGACCTGTCAATCATGTGATCATATCTCTTGCCCTTCCATATATATAAGAGAAATATTTTTCTACACATGAAATATGAAAGCAAATAGACATATAATTATGAAGATAGGTTTTCTGTATATGTACAGGTGCTGGTCATATAATTAGAATATCATCAAAAAGTTGATTTTATTTCACTAATTCCATTCAAAAAGTGAAACTTGTATAATGTATACATTCATTCCACACAGACTGATATATTTCAAGTGTTTATTTCTTTTAATTTTGATGATTATAACTGACAACTAATGAAAACCCCAAATTCAGTATCTCAGAAAATTAGAATATTGTGAAAAGGTTCAATATTGAAGACACCTGGTGCCACACTCTAATCAGCTAATTAATTCAAAACACCTGCAAAGGCCTTTAAATGGTCTCTCAGTCTAGTTCTGTAGGCTACACAATCATGGGGAAGACTGCTGACTTGACAGTTGTCCAAAAGACGACCATTGACACCTTGCACAAGGAGGGCAAAACACAAAAGGTCATTGCAAAAGAGGCTGGCTGTTCACAGAGCTCTGTGTCCAAGCACATTAATAGAGAGGCGAAGGGAAGGAAAAGATGTGGTAGAAAAAAAGCGTACAAGCAATAGGGATAACCGCACTCTGGAGAGGATTGTGAAACAAAACCCATTCAAAAATGTGGGGGAGATTCACAAAGAGTGGACTGCAGCTGGAGTCAGTGCTTCAAGAACCACTACGCACAGACGTATGCAAGACATGGGTTTCAGCTGTCGCATTCCTTGTGTCAAGCCACTCTTGAACAACAGACAGCGTCAGAAGCGTCTCGCCTGGGCTAAAGACAAAAAGGACTGGACTGCTGCTGAGTGGTCCAAAGTTATGTTCTCTGATGAAAGTAAATTTTGCATTTCCTTTGGAAATCAGGGTCCCAGAGTCTGGAGGAAGAGAGGAGAGGCACAGAATCCACGTTGCTTGAGGTCCAGTGTAAAGTTTCCACAGTCAGTTATGGTTTTGGGTGCCATGTCATCTGCTGGTGTTGGTCCACTGTGTTTTCTGAGGTCCAAAGTCAACACAGCCGTATACCAGGAAGTTTTAGAGCACTTCATGCTTCCTGCTGCTGACCAACTTTATGGAGATGCAATTTCATTTTCCAACAGGACTTGGCACCTGCACACAGTGCCAAAGCTACCAGTACCTGGTTTAAGGACCATGGTATCCCTGTTCTTAATTGGCCAGCAAACTCGCCTGACCTTAACCCCATAGAAAATCTATGGGGTATTGTGAAGAGGAAGATGCGATATGCCAGACCCAACAATGCAGAAGAGCTGAAGGCCACTATCAGAGCAACCTGGGCTCTCATAACACCTGAGCAGTGCCACAGACTGATCGACTCCATGCCACGCCGCATTGCTGCAGTAATTCAGGCAAAAGGAGCCCCAACTAAGTATTGAATGCTGTACATGCTCATACTTTTCATGTTCATACTTTTCAGTTGGCCAAGATTTCGAAAAATCCTTTCTTTGTATTGGTCTTAAGTAATATTCTAATTTTCTGAGATACTGAATTTGGGGTTTTCATTAGTTGTCAGTTATAATCATCAAAATTAAAAGAAATAAACACTTGAAATATATCAGTCTGTGTGGAATGAATGTATACATTATACAAGTTTCACTTTTTGAATGGAATTAGTGAAATAAATCAACTTTTTGATGATATTCTAATTATATGACCAGCACCTGTACATATGTTTTTATGCAGCTCATGGTATTTTTTTACAATAAAGGATGTTTATGACACATGGCAAGCAGGTATGGATCAGTCCATTATAAAACATACAATGAGTGCATGTCTGCCTATTATAGAATCAAAATCCATTTTAGATCACAATCGGAAGTTATTACAAGCACTCGATGTTGATTTAAAGTGGGTTTTGATTAAAAACATTAATAACATACATTTCAATGTAGCTTGATGTTAATTGTACCTCTAATTATTTCAGATGTATTCTTGTAAGCATTATGGATATTTTGTGTTTCTGATGAAGAAACACAAGTTATTTATCTTAATTTAATGCTGTATATTGAGCAGCAGACGATGTAAACCAAACGAGATACATACGCTACAAGAAGAAAAAATGCATTGTTGGTCGGCGCCACCTAGCATGCAGGCGTGAATTAGCAGAAGGCGAACATTCGTTTCGCGTTCAGTGTGAAAGCAACATTCGCAGGCGATTCGCCTCGCATTTTTGCATCGCGCTCAGTGTGGAAAGGCCTTTAAACTACAGTAACGATTTGATTTGTAACTATTAACAATTCAAACTGACTTACCAAAGAGATCGCTAAACTCACAGAAAGTTCCAGAAAGGCATAGATGTATCTCGTCTCTTTTAAATCCTTTTCTTCCGCCTTTTTAATCAAAAATACACTCAGTAAGTGCTTTAGCGATGCTCTAACACTAATAGAGCATATATATGTCATCATACACTTTGATATTTATAAGTTGAACGTGTATTTCACTCAATTGGCAATATCAAATGCATTCATAATTAATGCAAAATAAAGTTCGTCATTAAACTCATATAAATCCATCGACAGAATTCATATAACAGGTGGTTTCTTTCTTTCTTTCTTTCTTTCTTTGTTTCCTGGAGCGTCAATGAACACCGCGCTTGTCGAGAATCCGTGCACGAGAGAGAGCTGCTTCAGACTCCGCGTGTGTGAACCTCGTGCTAAACCCCGGAAATCAATCTTTTCACTGTGCCGCATTCCGCACTCTCATTGGCCGTTCTTAAGTTGAAGACGGCTCACTATTGGCCACATTAAGAACCAAATAAGAAAGTACATTTGTGTAAAATTAATATTTTCTTTTATAAATTTTCTTCTTTTGAATAGTTTTCAATTTTTATGTTATGTCATTAAGTTAATTTTTTTTTTTCTCTCTGTTACTCCCTGGTAACCTTGGTTACACTAAAATTTTGTCACTGTTAATTGTTAAAGTAAACTGCAGTTCATAATATTAAAATTGTTCTGTAAAGACGAAGAAATCTCTTTGCAGTACATATTTAATATTATCAAAATCGCCTGGGGGAACGAAGAAAACTTCCTTCATTGCGATAAAGATTGATTTGAGCGATGCTCCTCTTATCGTCTTTCAAAGGCCTTATGTAAATGTATCGCTAGACTGAAGTTATTTGTGTTGCAAATTTCATTCAACTAGATGATCGTTACTCTCTTAGCTTAGCGTACGAATGGGTGCGTAATTCAAATCCAGTCATATCTAATTGGTATGTAAATGAGAGTCTTGAAAAAAAAAAAACCTTGATCAAGTGATAATTTGTGTAATAACAGCGAAGGAATCCTGTTGTTTATAATTGTTATTGTGTAACAGGCAGAGAAGAAACCCTGCCACACACCTTTGTGCAGTTAATTTGCATAAACTCTAAAATTCGGTTTGGATCAAATTGCATTGTACTTGTGATCGTTGTAGTAAATCGGCCGCTAGAGCGAGAACAATCACACTAGACGCGCTCAGATTTAATCACAGTACCGTTGACTAACACTAGAGGGCAGGTTAGTTGAGTGTCTAGCACTTCTCAAATTTCACCTCTACCCTCTTCTCTTCTGACCCTCGGGTGGCTCACCCACGCCACCTTGTGGCCATTCTCAGTAGGTTGGTTTTCCTTGGTTAGCCTGTCTTTTCATTTGAAAAACTTAAGCCAATTCTCCCTTGGTTTGTTTTATTTAGTTAGTATCATAACCTTGATTCTTCTCATTTTTATTTATTTATTTTTTTTATTGTTATTATCATTCTATATTATTCAGGCTTCTTTCTCTCTTGCCCTAACCACTCACTCGTTTAAATTTAGTTCAAACAGTGTTTGAATTTAAATTTAAAATTAATCTCTGTATTCTAGCCATTTGTGTACACCTATAGGTAGCACTCCCTCTAGTGCTTAATTGGTGAAGTGACGGTTGCCTCCACGGCGAATCACAGTGAGCTGCCACGGGATCCTGACCGGATCACCCCTACCCATCACTAAGCCTAGCCCATAGAATACTGACCCATCCAGCTAGCGAAACCCCAAAATCAGGTTTCTCCTCTACCTTTAAGGTAATTAAGCTGCTCCTGCTAGCCCAGTGAGGCCAATACACTAGATGTATGACCCAGCAGCGCCCTCTACTCTGTAGACCCTGTCATAACCTCTAACAGCAGTGAAAGGCTTAAACCTGCTCTCTACCCTATCTCTCTCGCTGTGTTTTGATTTATTTGTTTGCTTGTTTTTCATTTTGTTCTGTTTTGCTTGCCTAGAGACCGAACCTTTGAGAATCATCAAGGAAGGCTGAGTAAGAGATTGACGACCCAAGCTGCCAAAGTCTTTAGATGATCACGCTGTCAACAATCTTTTGTTAGATCCTTCCCGGTGCCCCCACAACAATTAGACGCACCTTGCCATTCACGGCCGAGATAACAGGTGCCGGGGTCTACCCTCCGTTAACTGTTTGTATCCGCCAAACAGACCGTGCCTAGAGCATAAAATTACTATAATTGCAGCCTGCTAACGCTATAAGGACTTGCATTGGCCTTTTGTGCTGCCCCTCTCTCTCTCTCTCTCTCTCTCTCCCTCTCTCTCTTACCAGTGAGCCAACATGTCTCGATCATCCAGCCCTGATGCCCACTGGGATCGACTAGAAACCTGGCTGAGTGCCCTGACTAGTACCCTTCTTCCTGGAGCCGCCGGGGACCTGCAGAACCTGAGCCGGGAACAGCTCGACGACAGCCTGAGCACCTTGATGGCCCACGATCCGACACAGGACTACAGCCACAAAGAGCTGGCCAAGATCGTCGGGTCACTGGCCCATAACCTCCTCAGCCAGGCAAAGCTGAGTGAAGCAAGCATCTCCCGCCAGGAACAGGAAGCAGCAGTGCTGAAGCTCCAGGCTGAGGAAGCTCAGAGAAACTGGGTGCTCGCTCAGCGTCAACTGGACCAGCTAGCGTCAGAGACTCAGCACCAGCACAGGACGGCGGATGACAAGGACCCAGAGCTGCAGGAGGAAGTAGAGAGACTCCAGAAAGCCTTGACTGATCTCCGTGTAGATACAGCACACCGAGAGCAGCAGGAAAAGGACACCAGAGAGGAGCTGAGTGAAAAACTCCAGCAAGCTGAGGCTCTCCTGATGAGAGCAGAGACTGAACTTAAAGAAAGAGAAGCCAGGGCCAAGGCCTGTGAGGGCCATCTGCAAAGTGCCCGGGCTGAAGTCAGTGCCCTGGCTCAACAAAAAGACTATTTAAAAGAAGAACTTGACACAGTTCACCGAGAGCTTAAACATGCATATAGATTGCAAAGTGACTCTGAAAGGGAAATGCACACCACAGAATTTCCCCTAACCAGTATACTGATACCTCCTAATCAAGAATTCCCAGTTCGAAAGGGGGGTGAGAGCCCACTACTCAAGACTTCACCTGCCAGCATCCCAGAACCCCCAGCAGCAACAAGGGGGTGGGAGCCTTTCCAAAGGCTGTCTTCCAGTCACGGTGTGTCACCTAAAGAATTGGATAAGCTGGCAAGAAACATTCCCACTTTCACTCCAGATCCTGCAGGAGGCCACGATGTGCACGCTTATTTAAAAGACGTTGATTTTCATTTGCAAACTGTTGCCAGTGTTACCACTCGAGACAGACTCTATTTGCTCAGAATCACATCCAGCCGTGACGTGCGAAGTTTTCTAGACCGACAGCCAGAAACGGTCAAAGTGGATTACCAGCAACTGCAGCAGGCTTTGATCAAGGAGTTCTCTGACCCAGAATCAGAGCAAGGACTGATTACGGCCATGGACCTTAAACAGGGCAGACAGGAAACCACGCAGGCCTTCTACAACAGGCTCAGACAGGCATACTTCGGAGCACGGAATGAGCCAGGAATGGAAGAAGAATTCAACTTCAAAACTCTGTTCCTCCGGAACCTGCACCCAACAGTGAGTCACCACTTGGGCGTTCTGGCTTGCCCACGGACTATGTCCACCCAACAGCTGCGAGACTTAGCCCATAAGGCCTATGCCAAACAAAGAACTGCTTCTGAAAAGACAGGAAAAACCCCCACAATCTATCCTGTCACTAATCAGAGCTCAGAACTTTCTCTAGAGGGTGCCGAGCAAAGCCACAGGGACAACCCTGTCTACAAAATGTCCAGATCCTTTCCCGCCAGCAGAGGGCAGCGTGGCCATGGTGGTGCCCGTCCAAAACACCAGACTGGGCACCCCGAGAGATCCTGGGACAGGTCACAACCACCACTCAACCAAAAGGGTGAAGCCACATGGGAAGCAAAGAGACGGCCCAAGGGGAGCCGACACTCATCGACACAAGCATCGAGCTCGGACTGCCAGCAGCAGAGCCCCTCTCAACATGCCCTGGACAAGCCCAAATATAAACCATCAGCAGAACAGAATCAGGAGGCTGCATCTGAGTCAGCAGAGATCATGAGACTTTTAAAAGAACTCCTCCAGAAAAAGCACCACAAGGAAGACAAAAAGGATGAGTCAGATCAGTTATGACTAAGCATGAGATCTGACCCCAATGCCCACTCAGAGTCCTCTCAAAATGAAACTCCCAACCAGATCACTGCTAATCCACTGTTAACTATGGAACCAGATATCCCATCACCAAGTGATGACCTCACGCAACCATCTCAGCTGACTGTTGAACCACCAGAGCCAGCCAACATCCAGCACCACACTTCCAGCCCAGACCTCAAAGTACCCGAAAGTGCGGTTTTAGTGGTCTGCCTCCCTGACGAGCCGCACAAGACCAGCTCTGACTGCTTGCCCATCACTACACAAGCCCCAGTGCCAAGACTCCTGGGGAACCTAATTGAAAGGGGGGTGGCCAAAAAAATATAACTGGCCATCACATTGGAAAATAAGGTGAGACTGGATGCCCTCGTGGACACTGGAGCTGACCTCACTTTAATGTCAAGCCAACTTTTTTACAGATTTCAGATTGCCGCCAAGAGACAGAACTGAACTCTTAAATATCAGAAGTGTGTGCTGAATGTACAATCATACAGCCAAAATGATCTTCAGCTGGAACAAATAGCTCCCATTCACCTAACCATCGGCCCTATGAGCTTAGTGCACCCTGTGTACATTTCTCCATTGGACACATACCCCTCTCCTCATTGGCAAAGACCTGCTAGACCACTTTAAGCACCTGTTAGACTTTAAACAGCTAAATATTTGGGCTCAAGTGTGAGAACCTCTACCTCCTCAGTCACCAAGATCACCCCAGACAGACTGTCAGGTCACAAAGGTCACAGAAAATCTCAGCAATGGATGTCAGAGTGCCTAAGGCCTACCGGCTGGGTTGGCTAGTTGGCTAGCAGGTGTGTAGAACAGAGCTGACAGAAGACCAACATCTTGCCGTGTATACAGTCTCTAACCACACCACCGGTGAGACTGAGTGTGTTGCTGCACCTCTGACTGCACACGAGACAGAGGAATTAATGACAAAAGAGCCATACCCAGGTGTTGAGACACAAGTCCAGCAAATTCTAAAAGATGCTGATGCCATACAGGAGGATGCAGACTGCCGCAAACTCCGTCAAGTCCTGTACAAATACAAAGAATCATTTGCCAAGGACTCTTTAGACTGTGGCCTCACTAATCTTCACGTTGTGCGGATCCCAACGCACCCAAAAGCTCCTCCCAATTTTGTCAAACAATACAAGATCCCCCTAGAATCGTACGAACCTGTACAGGAGATCATCAACTCTATGCTTGAGAAAGGTGTCATCCGTCCATGTAACAGCACCTATTCTGCTCCTCTGTCCTGTCCTTAAACCAAACAGCGAGTGGTGGCCAACCATCGACTCTAGGAAACTGAATGAACAAGTGCCATTATCACAGTGGCCCATGACACAGCTTGAACAAGAGATACCAAGAATCAAGGTGCCACAATCTTCTCCACGCTTGATGTGGCCTCAGGATTTTGGACTATACCAGTGCATCCAGATGACTAACACAAGCTGGCTTTCACCTTCTGCAATCGACAGTTCACCTTCACAAGGTGTCCATTTGTCTATGCCAACTCACCTGCTGAATTTAACATCTTCCTCAACAAAGCATGCCCAGATGCCAGAGTAAGAGGAAATTTAATCTACGTTGATGATTTTCCCATGTAAAGCATGACGGTGGCTGATCACCTGAAAGCAATTGACCAGTTCTGCACCAACTGACCGGCGCCGGTGCCAAGATTGCCCTCCACAAGGGCCAATAGTGCAAAACCAAGGTCAACTATGTGGGCTTACTCATCGGACCACAGGGTATTGAGCCACAAACCAACCATATCAAGGCCATTCAGAACATCAAGCCACCTGCCAATGTCTCAGAACTCTGTAGTTTTCTAGGCGTGTGCAACTATTCACAGCAGTTCATTGAAAACTATTCGGACATTGCACGCCCTCTCACTGCCC
This sequence comes from Tor tambroides, assembly GCA_021397915.2. Classification (NCBI taxonomy): domain Eukaryota; kingdom Metazoa; phylum Chordata; class Actinopteri; order Cypriniformes; family Cyprinidae; genus Tor; species Tor tambroides. The sequence continues at coordinate 11,587 of JAFVLL020003487.1, read as the reverse complement.
TTCTGAAAAAGGACTGCCCCTTTGTCTGGACAGATGCTCAGCAAAATGCCATGAATGAACTGAAACGACATCTGTGCATTGCTCTATGTTTGACTTACCCGGATCCACAGAAGGAGTTCTAATTGGATGAGGGATTCTCCAGCCACTGCCTAAGCACTGGTCTATACCAATGGCATGACAAGGACAGACGGGTGGTTGCGTATGCCAGCGAGACACTGCTTCCACCAGAGTGCAAATACTCAGACTGTGAAAAAGCCCTGCTCTGTACTGTATGGGCCATTCAAAGATTCTCCAACTACATCGGAGCACAGAAAGTGATCATCGAGACCTGTCACAAGCCCGTCACATTTCTTAACAGCCAGCGCATCCGCGATGGTGTGGTCACAAACGCACGCATAGCCACATGGCTAATGGCCCTCCAAGGGCGCAACGTGGAAGCACGATATGCTCAAAATCACAAGTCGGCGCTGGGTAACGGACTGGCAGCCTGCCAAAACTGCTCCGATGACACACCGACTGAGAGCATAGAAGCAGAAAGGCCCCAACTACTGCCACCGACCTGCCACAGGTATTTTGACGAGAAAGGCTGTGGGCATGCCTTGGCACACAATGTCGATGGATGTTCCTACAACTACGAGGGCATCCTAAATGCGATCTTGCCCACCACAACACTTCAAACTGCTCTCTCTCTCTCTCTCTATATATATTTTAATGATATATGTAAATGAATGAATAAAAAGTGTATATATATATATATATATATATATATATATATATGTGTGTGTGACCCTGGACCACAAAACCAGTCTTAAGTCGCTGGGGTATATTTTTAGCAATAGCCAAAAATACATTGTATGGGTCAAAATTATTGATTTTTCTTTTATGTCAAAAATCATTAGTATATTAAGTAAAGATCATGTTCCATGAAGATTTTTTGTAAATTTCCTACTGTAAATATAGCAAAACAATTTTTGATTAGTAATATGCATTGCTAAGAACTTAATTTGGACAACTTTAAAGGCGATTTTCTCAGTATTTTGATTTTTTTTGCACCTTCAGATTCCAGATATTCAAATGGTTGTATCTCGACCAAATATTGTCCTATCCTAACAAACCATACATCAATGGAAAGCTTATTTATTCAGCTTTCAGATGCTTTATAAATCTCAATTTTGAAAAATTGACACTTATGACTGGTTTTGTGGTCCAGGGTCACATATAGGGTACAACAGGGCTAAAGGCACCCTGGGGTAAAAGGCACCTTTGATATTATTTTCATCTAAACCACTAGATGGCACAAAAACATGGCTTAGCACTTTCCAAAACATTCACTTTTCAAGATGCATGTGTATATTTATCTGATCTTTGACGCGATCGCGTGCAGCAGCTCAAAGTTGATTCTGTGCTTACTTGATCTAATATTTTATGTTTTTTTAAAATGTTGTAGATTTAAGTAGCAAATGAAAGTGAAAGTGATGTGACAAGTGGCCAAGTATGGTTACCCATACTCGGAATTTGTGCTCTGCATTTAACCCATCCTAAGTACACACACACTGTGAACACACACCCGGAACAGTGGGCAGCCATTTATGCTGTGGCGCCCAGGGAGTAGTTGGGGGTTTCGGTGCCTTGCTCAAAGGCACCTCAGTCATGGCATTGAAGGTGGAAGAGAGCGTTGTACATTCACTCCCCCCACCTACAATTCCTGCCAGACCTGAGACTTAAACTCGCAACCTATGAGTTACTTACGAGTTTGACCCTCTAACCATTAGGCCATGACTTCCCCATGAGCATCGCTAAAATTAATGCATATATTTTGAGACAAAGGTCTTCTTTATGATTTTCAATTTTGTTTAAGATAATTAAAGCAACACTTTTTAAATGACGAAAGAATATGTAAAAGTATGGTATTTAGGGTAAAAAGCGCCCCTGCTGTTGGGGCTAAAGGCGCACAGTAATTAGCATGATAATTAATAGATCGCTGACTTTTCCATTTGTTGACATGACATGGTTAGATTGGTAAATATCATATATCGTTCAACATGACTCATTGCTGCCTACATGCCAAAAAATGTAAAATCCATAAAACCAAACCGTGACTCACATCAAATTCACATACAAGTTTCTTTGCTAAGATGATAGGATTCATTGTATTGAACGCAGAGGAGAAATCAACAAACAACATTCTAGCAAATGTGCCTCCATTCTCTAAATGTTGATGTATGGTGTTTAGGAGGAAAAGCTTTGCGTCATCCACACCTCTTTTAGTGCGATATGCAAACTGCAAAGAATCTAACTTATGACCCGTAACTGTGATAAGTTGTGACTTAACCTCCATCTCTAAGGCTTTCATGACTAAAGAAGTTAATGCAATGGGCCGAAAATCGTTAAAAGAATGTGACTTCTCTCGCTTAGGAATATTATGTTAGATGTTTTCCATTAAGTCAAGTCAAGTCACCTTTATTTATATAGCGCTTTTAACAATACAGATTGTGTCAAAGCACTTAACAGTAGCAAGGAACTACAGCTTGATCCAGGGATGCTTGAAACAATGAGTGAAACACAACACTGAGCTGCTCTGCACAGTGTTTAAGTGTTCTCCCACAGATGTCGTCTGGACTAGGCGCTTTGTTAACAGGTGTAGCTTTTAGCTGCTTCATTACATTAAAAACGTGCAAATTCAAAGAGGTAGAGGGACTAAATTTTTGTTTAAAATCATCAAGAACAGCACCGTTCCTTGCTTCGTTGTACTAATATCCGCCATGTTCTTAATCCCATGCCAGACAGCCCTCATATCACCTTGAACGAATTTATTTTCTATTTTATTTTTGTAATTTAGTTTAGCACATCTGATTGTTCTTTTAACCTCCTTATTGATCATTCTTTTCTCCTCATTGGACCCTGATAAAAATACTCTTTTCTTCATATTGAGAATATTTTTAAGCTCTTTGGTTACCCACGGTTTGTTGTTTGGAAACACAGTCAAACTTTTAGTGGGTATAATCAACTCAACACAAAAATTGATATAACTGGATACCATAAAAACCTGATCATTCAAGTCCAAACTATCACCTAAAAACAATATTTGCATTGCTAATATAGACATTTTATGTTTCAGTAGGATTTAGATGTCCCCATCATATTTTGCTTTGTATTTTGTTCAGGCTTAAGCAGGATGATATAACATTTAGGTACAAATATGCAGAATAGTAAACCAAAGCTTGAGGCTAAAATAGCAAATATCTCCACAGCTACTGTAAATTTTCCAGGAGAACTGACATAAGCTGGAATAAATGTTATCCATACAGCACAGAATATCAGCATACTGAATGTGATGAATTTGGCTTCATTAAAGTTATCAGGCAGCTTACGAGCTAGAAAAGACAGAATGAAGCACAAGATAGCCAGCAGGCCGATATAGCCCAGCACAGCCCAGAAACCTATAATAGAACCTAGGCTGCACTCAAGAATGATCTTTTCCTTATAATATTTCATATTTTTTTGAGGAAATGGGGGAGATATTATTAGCCAAAGCACACAGATAAGAACCTGTATAAGTGTAAAGGTAAGGACACTAAGTCGTTGTTGTTTTGGCCCAAACCATTTCATGATATTATTTCCTGGAAGTGTAGCCTTGAAGGCCATTAACACCACTACTGTTTTCCCTAGAACACAGGAGATACAGAGGACAAAAGTGATCCCAAATGCTGTGTGACGCAACATACAGGACCACTCAGTGGGCCGACCAATAAAAGTAAGGGAACAGAGGAAACACAGAGTCAGTGAGAATAGCAGCAGAAAGCTCAGCTCTGAGTTGTTGGCTTTTACTATGGGGGTGTCCTTCTTGTTGTAAAATAGGATGCCCACCAGTGCAGTTATTCCTACTCCAAACAGTGAGAAAAAAACTAGCACTATACCCATAAATTCTGTGAATGAAAGAAACTCTACAGTCTTTAACACACAGTTAGTTTTCTCAGCATTAGACCAGTATTCCCCTGGACACTGCTTGCAGTTATTAGAATCTGGAAAGGAAGATGTAAGCACTAGTTAGAGAAAAAGGGAAAAAAGGTAAGTTTTTCATTAATGAACAGTAAGAGAGCAACTAATAATTTTTTTCCTGAATTTAAGATGGGCTGAATATTACCTGTTTCATTACTGATTTCTCCTTCTGCACATGGAATACAGTCATAACAGCAGACAGGTCTTCCTTTCTGTGCAGCCTTCCTAGTACCTGGAGGACAGCTCTCACTGCACACAGACCTTGGCTTCTGCATGTAAAATTTGTGTATTATATACTGTATATATATATATATATATATATATATATATATATATATATATATATATATATATATATATATATATATATATATATACACACACACTCACACACACTTTTCTTGAACATGAAAGTGTACTGTAAACATAAGAGGCAACAGCATTGCAACAAACCAGAAACTTAATACGACAAGCACAGGCAACTCTACATTATTTAAGACTATTCTGTTTATTTAGATATTAATATAAGAACTCTTGAACTCTTGTTGTCAATTATGTTTCCTTAAACCACTGTTAAATTTCATACTTGTATTGTCCCTCATTTTTTGTCATGAAGTCACAAAATGTAGTCTAATAAGGACGATTGTTATCTCCATTAATCACAAATTAATGCAAAATCTGTTTTCCAAAAAAATTCAGAAACACTCTGCAATAAGGTATAATAATAAATAAACAATAAATAATATAGCATTATTTAATGCTTTAATATGATATACTAACCACTGCACAATTACAAATACTTTTTTTAAAGTTTTTTTTTTTTTTTTTTTTTACATTTTAAGTTTTGTTATAAAGACATTAATTACCATGGACAAAATTACATAAAAAGACGTTTTTGATATTATCACTGAGACACTTTAAGAGTTAAAGGTTAGCAATATTTTGATCATTGTAAGATAACTAATGTCTTCACTTATTTTAATGGATTGAACATTACTTTAAAATGTTGACTTTTTGAGATGGGATTTACAGCCAACCAACTTACAGTCATACAGTACACAACATGAAATGGTTTTGTGTGGTGGAATCGTTTTCTGTCCTAAATTAATTTGGTATTTTCATGCCTTTTCTAAAGGTCAGTACAAGTATTAACTCTTTAGATTTTGATATGACCCTTAATATAAAACAACCCTATATCAAAAACAAGTTATTAACATTTACCTTCAGCTGTCCACCAGCCCAAATTATCTTTTTAGTATCAAGCTGTAAGCGTTGGTGAGGAGGAAGTGAGGCATCATAGTGTCCCACAGATTTAAACTGGAATGATCCATCAGAGTCCTGTTGCCAGTTCACAACTTCATATTGGGCTACTGCACCACCACTGCTGTCAAACCACACATTATCTCCCATCTTTGTGGTGAAATTTACTTTTTTCATAGCCTCAACCATCTAACCATTAAAAAAAATAAAACAGAAAAAGAAAAAAAAAAAAAAAGTCATTTTTGATATTATCACTGAGGCAATTAACATACATTCAAATAAAACATGGTTATCTCTCTTTTCATCCCTTTCTGTTCACCTGTCTTTGATATTTTACCTGCTGTGGTTGTACTGCCAGGCTTTTCTCACAACCTTTTTGCTCTTTGCACTTTAGAAGACTGTGTAGTGCATGAGCTACAGCATAAACTGCTTTGTAGACATTGTATTCATATCTCAGTTCAGGTATATTTTCTTTGTTTTTTTTTAGTGCAAGTAGCTCCCCATATCTGCTGCAACTTATCGCATATTGAGAGAAATTCCCCCCACTCTGTGAGCATGGAATAGCTGTATCCCAGAATTCTTGTTGAAGATAATCTGCAAAGCCTTCAATATTGATTTTTCTCACTGCAAATCCCAGGGACCCTCCCATCGAAAGAAAACTATTTGGAGTTATGTAATTTGTTGTAGTTATCCATCCCTCCACACCAATCATTTGAAAGCCTGCAATTTTCTGAATACTTAACTGTTCAATGAGTAAGCCCATCTCAACAAATGAAACAAATGCAACAATCACTTTTGCAGTGCCTTTTTTAATCATGTCTACTACTTTTTTGAGCTTTTCTGTCTCTGTTCGGTAGAATTTTACAGAGTACTCAATACAAATTCCCTCCTCCTGGGCTATTTTCAGAAAAACAGCCATTCCATTGTTTCCATAGTCAGTGTCACTGTTCACAGCTCCCACCCAAGACCAGCCAAAGTGCTTGACTATATTTACAAGTGCGCTACTCTGGTGGTAATCACTAGCAATAGTCCTGAAGAAAGAGGGGTAATCTTTCCTGTTACTGAGACATTCACATGTGGCTGAGGGACTTATCTGGGGGGGAGGGGAACACAGGAAAAAATGATACAGTCATCAATATGGTAACTGTCAAATGATTAGAGTTTTTGATCCTTACCACTGGAATTTTAAAAGGCCCTGTAGTTCTGGACAGAATCACTGTGGCAGAAGACTCTGTTTCTCCTATGATAGCAGGTAAAGGAGGTTGTCCATTGCATCTGTCACCTGATCCAAAATCCGGACCATTCATCAGTCCCATAGTTGCACTCATGGTAGACAGTCTTGAACCACAGGTATCATAAATTTGATATCCAACAGAAACATTTGGAAGCAAAGTTTCATTTCTGTTAATCTCCTCAATAGTGAAGATCATAACTTGAGCCAGAAGAAAATTTCTCAGATTCACACTGTGAAAATAACAATAAATTACTAGGCTAAACTAAATTAGCAAACAGGTATGTGTAAAATTATACATATATATATATATATATATATATATATATATATATATAATTTTGTGACAAACCTAGAGCATAACAGAAGTTGAGGTTTTCGCATAAAATCAAAAGAAGGTAATGTTTCTCTTCTGTGGACAGGAAAAATTCCTCCAATAGTTACATCTCCATCCTTGGAAAACAGCGGGTACTTAGGGTCTCCCATTGTTTGACAAGGAGTGTTTTCCGCCTTTGCATTAAGCTGATGGAAAAGCAGGAGTGTGTATAGAAAGAGAAGCATCCCAATGATTGAGCTCCACAGTGAATGCCAAATGCAAATGATCTGATACAGCATTTGTACTCTTATAGACATAACTGATATGGTTGAATGATTGAGAACATAGCCAATGACCTCAAAGGACAGGAAATAACCCATGTCAAGCAAGCCTGTAATAAAATTAGGGTAATTTGACAGTCTGATTTTTTTTTTTTTTTTTTTTCTTTTCTTTTTTCACTCTGTCAGTAGGTATTTATGTATGTATTTATTGACTTGTTATATGCTCATTGGATTTCTTATTTTTCCAATTTGGTTTTCAATTTCAGTTGAGTTAGTTTTTTTTTTTTTCTTCGTCTTTTTTTTCTTCTTCCTGGCATAAAACAAGATTCCTAAAAGCCTTAAATTTCCTTAGGTGACATGTCACTGAGGGTCAAACATCAGATTTTTACAATTATAAAAATAGGAGCAGCCTTAAAAACACAAAATCACTACAAATATCATCAAAGCTTGTGTGTGAGACCGGAGTTATATTTTGTCTTTTGAAATAAGCAGTGTTGGTTTCAAAACCTGCCTGCATATGCAACTTTAAATAAATCAAAAATAAATAATACATTATTGCATATTAGTGGATGTATATCAGAAAAGTTGTAATATTTTGTTGCATTTTATTTAGTGAACAGCAATACTCCTGCAATACTGTGGACCCGCCTTTGTGAAAAAGAAGTGCACTTAAGTATACTTTTATGAAGTGTACTTATTGCGGAAATAATATACTTTAAAAGAACACACTTAAGTACAAATTAAATGTAATGTTTTCGCCACTCAAGTACATTGTATTTGTAATTAATTTCAAAGTATCACATTTTAAAGTTACATTAAATGCAATAAATTAACTTTTGAGTGATTTTTTTTTAACCATTTAAGTGGGATTTTAGTACATATTTATATGTACTTTCATAATTGCTTCTAGTGTCTTTAAAATATGGTTAAAGTGTACTACTCAATGTACAGAAAATCAATTAATGTGAACTAAAATATACTTTAATGTCAGTTAACAATACACGTAAGTGTGAATTCAATGTAATGTTTTTGACCACCTAAATGCATATTATTTGTAATTGATTTCAAATATATTACAGTTTAAAATTACATTAAACGCAATTAGTTGAAGTTTTGAGTGATACTTCTGAAGCACTTAAGTGAGATACTTTTGAACCACTTAAGTGGGACTTTAGTATATTTTATATGTACTTTGAAATACGGTAAATGTGTACTTCTGAATAAGCAGTTAATGTGAACTAAAATATACTTCAATGTCATTTGCATGTATACTATTATATAATAATAAAATATATTTCTAGTTATATCTCTGGCAATGAAGTTGTAATTTAGTATATTTAAAAACCTTTTAGAGGGATAGATCACCCAAAAATGAAAATTCTGTCATTAATTACTCACCCTCATGTCGTTCCAAACCTGTAAGACCTTTATTCATCTCGGAACACTAATTAAGATATTTTTGATACATTCTGAGAGCTTTCTGACCCTCCCATAGACAGCAAGGATCCTTACATGTGTGTGATACTCTCCAAAATGGTGCTATAGGGTGACGTGGAGGAGAACAATTTAAAGTCGTTATTTTTGTTTTCTTTGACCACAAAAAATATTTCCATAGCTTCATAAAATTACGGTTGAACCACTGATGTCACATGGATTATTTTAACGATTTCCTTGCTACATTTCTGAGCCTTGATCCTGTAAGGATCCTTGCTGTCTATGGGAGGGTCAGAGAGCTCTCGGAATACATAAAAAATATCTTAACCCTTTGATGCACATCATGGGTCTAAAGTGACCCGACTGAGTTTATTTTTTCTATATCTTTGCAAGAAATTAATTTCATCATTCAGAATTTGTGCAAGGACTGGGTATGTACAATGAATGTTAATTAAGTTTCATTTTCTTTATTTAAAGCCCAGTGCATTTTCCTGGTTGTAGCTGAATCTGTTTACATTAGAATATGCATGTTAAAAACAGTTATGAGTGTTCTTAAAACATTTCATACCTTGATAAAAATAATAGAATGTATTAAAAGATTGTTCCTCTTCAGGAACTCAAGCTGCGTCGAAACGCTTTGGGAATGCCTTCAGCGTGACCACGCTCTGAATCACGTGTGTAATCAGACCAATGGATGGGCGAGACGTCACGGGCGGGGTGACGTAGAGACCAGGAAGCATAAAAGCACGTGTGGTGGAACCGGCGTCAGCTTTTTGTCATTCAGCAACCGTTACTCTGTGTCTGTCGATCTGTTTTGTGAGTCTTATTTAGTGTTGTTTGTCTCTACACAATCACTTGAAATAAGCTCCACAATGAATTAAGTGCAGAGAAAACTGCACTTGGGTGAGAGCAGATCGCATTACAGGCTGTGCGTTCCTCACTGCTGGGGATACACACAGTCCGTGTGTGGTCTGCTCGGGAGCAGAGCACGCAGAGTCAGTTCTCGAGAGAGCTGACTGCCTGCTTTATAAATGTTTGTCACTGCGTATGCTTTCTCGCAGAGTGTTCTCTTTTTCCCCACTGCGGGGCACCGAGGTAGCAGCTCTAAGCACACCAGAGGCCAGTTTCAGGAGACTGGTTCCCTTAGCAGGGGGTTCATGAGGTTTGCTTTGGGGGCAAAGCATACCAATATCGGTTCTTCCCCTCGAAACAGTCACTGCAAGTGTTGTAGGCCTCCTCTCGCTGCTGAGAGTTTGAGAGGCCTCCGCTTGCTAGAGCTCCGCTGGGACAGTCTGTGAGTGGTAGGCACCAGGTGAGCCTTCTTACAAAATCCCAGCGTGTGGAGCGTAGCAGGCTTCCTCTCGGTTCTAGAGAGTCGTTATGCTGAGGCCTCTGCTCCTAGAGCCTGACCGTTTCGGCGAATGTCACAGGCCTCCTCTCACTACAGAGAGTTTTTGAGGCCTCCACTCGCCAGAGCTACACTGGCAGAGTTTTGTGAGGGGTAGCTGCACCTCCTCACAGGATACCTAGTGTACGGAGCATAGCAGGCCTCCTCTTGATCCAGAGAGTCGTCATGCTGAGGCCTCCACTCCAAGAACTCGGCTGTTTCGGTGAGTGTCGCCAGGCCTCTTCTTGCTCAGAGAGTTTTTAGAGGCCTCCGCTCGCCAGAGCTCCACCTGGACAGCATCTGTGAGTAGTAGGCTCTAAGTAAGTCTCCTTACAAGACGTCCAGTGTGTGGAGTGTAGAGGCCTCCTCTCAATTCGGGAGTCGTCATGCTGAGGCCTCCGTTCCAAGAGCTCGGCTGTTCGGCGAGTGTCGTCAGGCCTCCTCTTGCTCTGAGAGTTTTAGAGGCCTCCACTTGCCAGAGCTCTGCGGGGGCAGTTATGTGAGTGGTAGGCTCTAGGTGAGTCTCCTTGCAAGATCTCCATCGTATGGAGTGTAGCAGGCCTCCTCTCGATCTAGAGAGTCGTCATGCAGAGGTCTCCGCTCCAAGAGCTCGACTGTTCGGCGAGTGTCGTCAGGCCTCCTCTCTCTCAAAGAGTTTTAGAGGCCTAAAGTTCTGGAGCTCCACAGTTCTGGAGTTTGTGCAGGCCCGTTTCTCCGCAGGGTTAACCCACTCCACCCTGAAGGTCTACGTGATGGTTTCTGGCCTACTGCGCCCCTCTTGGTGGCCAGTCAGTGGGTAGACACCCCCTGGTTACATGTTTCCTCCAGAGACTGAGGCCTCCGGCCAGAGAAGCTTATGCTATGTGGTGGATCAGGATGCTATTCCATAGTCTCGAGTCCTCTGCTCTCCCCTTTCTTGGGGATCAAGACTCACTCCTCAGAAGTTGGCCTTTGGGACGCAGTCCCTGCCCACTTTAGCCACTCGTGGCCCTTTTTTCTCTCGCCCTAGCTGTGCTCCATCCACTCTAGGCAGGGATTTGGAAGTCTGGCGGCGTGGGCATCTCGTTCCCAAAGCGTTTAGAAGCAGCTTGAGTTCCTGAAGAGGAACGTCTCAAGGTTACGTTTGTAATCCTAAAAACCCCAAAGCGTTTCGACGCAGCGTCTCGTTCCCTTGAGGAACTAGGGTTACATACGTAACCTTGAGGCGTTTTTTTTGTTCTCAACATGTATTTTCATGAAAACTGTGGAGTTTAATAGGAGGCTAACGTACTGTTTTCATTTTATTCAAATATTAGCCTCTAATGTATTTCATTTTATTTTATTTTATTCCATTTAATTTCATTTTAGTGCATTTCAGAAAGACTGAATTTTCCTGTATCTGAACCCTTAACTTTTTGAAGGTTGTACTCTTCCTGGACTGAATTGATCAGATTTTGAAATTAGTTCTTAATCTCTTGTTTTTGTCAAATAATCACAACAGAGACATAAGACTTACTTTATTTTATTCATTTTTTCCATCAGTACTTACTCCCATTGCTCGCTGTCCTTCTGAGAGACAGCTGACAGAATAAAGCCCCTAAAAGATATTTTTTTGTATCCTTTGCTGCTTCCTTACAACCCATAGGCCACATATGTGTGTGTGTGTGTACACACACACATATACATATATATATATATAT